>JAOWCC010000081.1:0-18071 GCA_030867875.1 Actinernus sp. WN-2022
GAATGATGAATCAAGAATCAGGAATGATGAATCAGGAATGAGGAATGATCAATCAGGAGTCAGGTATGATGAATCAGGAATGAGGATTGATGAATCAGGAATGAGGAATGATGAATCAGGAATCAGGAATGATGAATCAGGAATCAGGAATGATGAATCAGGAAAGAGGAATGATGAATCAGGAATCAGGAATGGTGAATCATGAATCAAGAATGATGAATCAGGAATCAGGAATGATGAATCAGGAATCAGCAATGATGAATCAGGAATGATGAATGATGAATCAGGAATGATGAATCATGAATCAGGAATGATGAATGATGAATCAGGAATCAGGAATGATGCATCAGGAAAGAGGAATGATGAATCAGGAATCAGGAATGGTGAATCATGAATCAGGAATGATGAATCAGGAATCAGGAATGATGAATCAGGAATCAGCAATGATGAATCAGGAATGATGAATGATGAATCAGGAATGATGAATCAGGAATCAGGAATGATGAATGATGAATCAGGAATCAGCAATGATGAATCAGGAATCAGGAATGATGAATCAGGAATGATGAATGATGTATCAGGAATCAGGAATGATGAATCAGGAAAGAGGAATGACGAATCAGGAATCAGGAATGGTGAATCATGAATCAGGAATGATGAATCAGGAATGATGAATGATGAATCAGGAATGATGAATCAGGAATGATGAATCAGGAATCAGGAATCAGGAATGATGAATCAGGAATCAGGAATGATGAATCAGGAATGATGAATGATGAATCAGGAATAAGGAATGATGAATCAGGAATGATGAATCAGGAATGAAGAATGATGAATCAGGAATGATGAATGATGAATCAGGAATGATGAATCAGGAATCAGGAATGATGAATGATGAATCAGGAATCAGCAATGATGAATCAGGAATGATGAATGATGAATCAGGAATGATGAATCAGGAATCAGGAATGATGAATCAGGAGAGATTCCATCTTGCCAGCAAATTCATAGATTCCAGAAAATTCATAGATGAATGACGAATCAGGAATGATGAATGATGAATGATGAATCAGGAATGATGAATGATGAATCAGGAATCAGGAATGATGAATCAGGAATAAGGAATGATGAATCAGGTATGATGAATGATGAATCAGGAATGATGAATCAGGAATGATGAATCAGGAATGATGAATGATGAATCAGGAATGATGAATCAGGAATGATGAATCAGGAATGATGAATCAGGAATCAAGAATCAGGAATGATGAATCAGGAATAAGGAATGATGAATCAGGAATGATGAATGATGAGTCAGTAATCAGGAATGATGAATTAGGAATGATGAATCAGGAATGATGAATCAGGAATAAGGAATGATGAATCAGGAATGATGAATGATGAGTCAGTAATCAGGAATGATGAATTAGGAATGATGAATCAGGAATGATGAATCAGGAATCAGGAATGATGAATCAGGAATCAGGAATGATGATTCAGGAATGATGAATCAGGAATGATGACTGATGAATCAGGAATGATGAATCAGGAATAAGGAATGATGAATGATGAATCAGGAATCAGGAATGATGAATCAGCAATGATGAATGATGAATCAGGAATGATGAATCAGGAATGATGAATCAGGAATCAGGAATGATGAATGACGAATCAGGAATGATGAATCAGGAATGATGAATGATGAATCAGGAATCAGGAATGATGAATCAGGAATCAGGAATCAGGAATGATGAATCAGGAATGATGAATGACGAATCAGGAATGATGAATGATGAATCAGGAATGATGAATCAGGAATCAGGAATGATGAATGATGAATCAGGAATCAGCAATGATGAATCAGAAATCAGGAATGATGAATCATGAATGATGAATGATGAATCAGGAATGAGGAATCAGGAATGATGAATCAGGAATGAGGAATGATCAATCAGGAAAGAGGAATGATCAATCAGCAATCAGGAATGATGAATCAGGAATGAGGATTGATGAATCAGGAATGAGGAATGATGAATCAGGAATCAGGAATGATGAATCAGGAATCATGAATGATGAATCAGGAATCAGGAATGATGAATCAGGAATCAGGAATGGTGAATCATGAATCAGGAATGATGAATCAGGAATCAGGAATGATGAATCAGGAATCATGAATGATGAATCAGGAATCAGGAATGATGAATCAGGAATGACGAATGATGAATCAGGAATGATGAATCAGGAATGATGAATCAGGAATCAGGAATCAGGAATGATGAATCAGGAATGATGAATGATGAATCAGGAATCAGGAATGATGAATCAGGAATGATGAATCAGGAATGAAGAATGATGAATCAGGAATGATGAATGATGAATCAGGAATGATGAATCAGGAATCAGGAATGATGAATGATGAATCAGGAATCAGCAATGATGAATCAGGAATGATGAATGATGAATCAGGAATGATGAATCAGGAATCAGGAATGATGAATCAGGAGAGATTCCATCTTGCCAGCAAATTCATAGATTCCAGAAAATTCATAGATGAATGACGAATCAGGAATGATGAATGATGAATGATGAATCAGGAATGATGAATGATGAATCAGGAATCAGGAATGATGAATCAGGAATAAGGAATGATGAATCAGGTATGATGAATGATGAATCAGGAATGATGAATCAGGAATGATGAATCAGGAATGATGAATGATGAATCAGGAATGATGAATCAGGAATGATGAATCAGGAATGATGAATCAGGAATGATGAATCAGGAATCAAGAATCAGGAATGATGAATCAGGAATAAGGAATGATGAATCAGGAATGATGAATGATGAGTCAGTAATCAGGAATGATGAATTAGGAATGATGAATCAGGAATGATGAATCAGGAATAAGGAATGATGAATCAGGAATGATGAATGATGAGTCAGTAATCAGGAATGATGAATTAGGAATGATGAATCAGGAATGATGAATCAGGAATCAGGAATGATGAATCAGGAATCAGGAATGATGATTCAGGAATGATGAATCAGGAATGATGACTGATGAATCAGGAATGATGAATCAGGAATAAGGAATGATGAATGATGAATCAGGAATCAGGAATGATGAATCAGCAATGATGAATGATGAATCAGGAATGATGAATCAGGAATGATGAATCAGGAATCAGGAATGATGAATGACGAATCAGGAATGATGAATCAGGAATGATGAATGATGAATCAGGAATCAGGAATGATGAATCAGGAATCAGGAATCAGGAATGATGAATCAGGAATGATGAATGACGAATCAGGAATGATGAATGATGAATCAGGAATGATGAATCAGGAATCAGGAATGATGAATGATGAATCAGGAATCAGCAATAATGAATCAGAAATCAGGAATGATGAATCATGAATGATGAATGATGAATCAGGAATGAGGAATCAGGAATGATGAATCAGGAATGAGGAATGATCAATCAGGAAAGAGGAATGATCAATCAGCAATCAGGAATGATGAATCAGGAATGAGGATTGATGAATCAGGAATGAGGAATGATGAATCAGGAATCAGGAATGATGAATCAGGAATCATGAATGATGAATCAGGAATCAGGAATGATGAATCAGGAATCAGGAATGGTGAATCATGAATCAGGAATGATGAATCAGGAATCAGGAATGATGAATCAGGAATCATGAATGATGAATCAGGAATCAGGAATGATGAATCAGGAATGACGAATGATGAATCAGGAATGATGAATCAGGAATGATGAATCAGGAATCAGGAATCAGGAATGATGAATCAGGAATGATGAATGATGAATCAGGAATCAGGAATGATGAATTAAAAACGTTCAATGTGCCTTAAAATTCTCAAACGGAGAGATTCCATCTTTCCAGCAAATTCATAGATTCCTGACCGCGAGCTAATCTTAAAAACGTTGAATGTGCCGTAAAATTCTCAAACGGAGAGATTCCATCTTTCCAGCAAATTCATAGATTCCTGACCGCGAGCTAATCTTAAAAACGTTGAATGTGCCTTAAAATTCTCAAACGGCGAGATTCCATCTTTCCAGCAAATTCATAGATTCCTGACCGCGAGCTAATCTTAAAAACGTTGAATGTGCCTTAAAATTCTCAAACGGAGAGATTCCATCTTTCCAGCAAATTCATAGATTCCTGACCGCGAGCTAATCTTAAAAACGTTGAATGTGCCGTAAAATTCTCAAACGGAGAGATTCCATCTTTCCAGCAAATTCATAGATTCCTGACCGCGAGCTAATCTTAAAAACGTTGAATGTGCCGTAAAATTCTCAAACGGAGAGATTCCATCTTTCCAGCAAATTCATAGATTCCTGACCGCGAGCTAATCTTAAAAACGTTGAATGTGCCGTAAAATTCTCAAACGGAGAGATTCCATCTTTCCAGCAAATTCATAGATTCCTGACCGCGAGCTAATCTTAAAAACGTTGAATGTGCCGTAAAATTCTCAAACGGAGAGATTCCATCTTTCCAGCAAATTCATAGATTCCTGACCGCGAGCTAATCTTAAAAACGTTGAATGTGCCGTAAAATTCTCAAACGGAGAGATTCCATCTTTCCAGCAAATTCATAGATTCCTGACCGCGAGCTAATCTTAAAAACGTTGAATGTGCCGTAAAATTCTCAAACGGAGAGATTCCATCTTTCCAGCAAATTCATAGATTCCTGACCGCGAGCTAATCTTAAAAACGTTGAATGTGCCGTAAAATTCTCAAACGGAGAGATTCCATCTTTCCAGCAAATTCATAGATTCCTGACCGCGAGCTAATCTTAAAAACGTTGAATGTGCCGTAAAATTCTCAAACGGAGAGATTCCATCTTTCCAGCAAATTCATAGATTCCTGACCGCGAGCTAATCTTAAAAACGTTGAATGTGCCGTAAAATTCTCAAACGGAGAGATTCCATCTTTCCAGCAAATTCATAGATTCCTGACCGCGAGCTAATCTTAAAAACGTTGAATGTGCCGTAAAATTCTCAAACGGAGAGATTCCATCTTTCCAGCAAATTCATAGATTCCTGACCGCGAGCTAATCTTAAAAACGTTGAATGTGCCGTAAAATTCTCAAACGGAGAGATTCCATCTTTCCAGCAAATTCATAGATTCCTGACCGCGAGCTAATCTTAAAAACGTTGAATTGTGCCTTAAAATTCTCAAACGGAGAGATTTCATCTTTCCAGCAAATTCATAGATTCCTGACCGCGAGCTAATCTTAAAAACGTTGAATGTGCCGTAAAATTCTCAAACGGAGAGATTCCATCTTTCCAGCAAATTCATAGATTCCTGACCGCGAGCTAATCTTAAAAACGTTGAATGTGCCTTAAAATTCTCAAACGGAGAGATTCCATCTTTCCAGCAAATTCATAGATTCCTGACCGCGAGCTAATCTTAAAAACGTTGAATGTGCCTTAAAATTCTCAAACGGAGAGATTCCATCTTTCCAGCAAATTCATAGATTCCTGACCGCGAGCTAATCTTAAAAACGTTGAATGTGCCTTAAAATTCTCAAACGGAGAGATTCCATCTTTCCAGCAAATTCATAGATTCCTGACCGCGAGCTAATCTTAAAAACGTTGAAAGTGCCTTAAAATTCTCAAACGGAGAGATTCCATCTTTCCAGCAAATTCATAGATTCCTGACCGCGAGCTAATCTTAAAAACGTTGAATGTGCCGTAAAATTCTCAAACGGAGAGATTCCATCTTTCCAGCAAATTCATAGATTCCTGACCGCGAGCTAATCTTAAAAACGTTGAATGTGCCTTAAAATTCTCAAACGGAGAGATTCCATCTTTCCAGCAAATTCATAGATTCCTGACCGCGAGCTAATCTTAAAAACGTTGAATGTGCCTTAAAATTCTCAAACGGAGAGATTCCATCTTTCCAGCAAATTCATAGATTCCTGACCGCGAGCTAATCTTAAAAACGTTGAATGTGCCGTAAAATTCTCAAACGGAGAGATTCCATCTTTCCAGCAAATTCATAGATTCCTGAGCGCGAGCTAATCTTAAAAACGTTGAATGTGCCTTAAAATTCTCAAACGGAGAGATTCCATCTTTCCAGCAAATTCATAGATTCCTGACCGCGAGCTAATCTTAAAAACGTTGAATGTGCCTTAAAATTCTCAAACGGAGAGATTCCATCTTTCCAGCAAATTCATAGATTCCTGACCGCGAGCTAATCTTAAAAACGTTGAATGTGACTTAAAATTCTCAAACGGAGAGATTCCATCTTTCCAGCAAATTCATAGATTCCTGACCGCGAGCTAATCTTAAAAACGTTGAATGTGCCGTAAAATTCTCAAACGGAGAGATTCCATCTTTCCAGCAAATTCATAGATTCCTGACCGCGAGCTAATCTTAAAAACGTTGAATGTGCCGTAAAATTCTCAAACGGAGAGATTCCATCTTTCCAGCAAATTCATAGATTCCTGAGCGCGAGCTAATCTTAAAAACGTTGAATGTGCCTTAAAATTCTCAAACGGAGAGATTCCATCTTTCCAGCAAATTCATAGATTCCTGACCGCGAGCTAATCTTAAAAACGTTGAATGTGCCTTAAAATTCTCAAACGGAGAGATTCCATCTTTCCAGCAAATTCATAGATTCCTGACCGCGAGCTAATCTTAAAAACGTTGAATGTGACTTAAAATTCTCAAACGGAGAGATTCCATCTTTCCAGCAAATTCATAGATTCCTGACCGCGAGCTAATCTTAAAAACGTTGAATGTGCCGTAAAATTCTCAAACGGAGAGATTCCATCTTTCCAGCAAATTCATAGATTCCTGAGCGCGAGCTAATCTTAAAAACGTTGAATGTGCCTTAAAATTCTCAAACGGAGAGATTCCATCTTTCCAGCAAATTCATAGATTCCTGACCGCGAGCTAATCTTAAAAACGTTGAAAGTGCCTTAAAATTCTCAAACGGAGAGATTCCATCTTTCCAGCAAATTCATAGATTCCTGACCGCGAGCTAATCTTAAAAACGTTGAATGTGCCGTAAAATTCTCAAACGGAGAGATTCCATCTTTCCAGCAAATTCATAGATTCCTGACCGCGAGCTAATCTTAAAAACGTTGAATGTGCCTTAAAATTCTCAAACGGAGAGATTCCATCTTTCCAGCAAATTCATAGATTCCTGACCGCGAGCTAATCTTAAAAACGTTGAAAGTGCCTTAAAATTCTCAAACGGAGAGATTCCATCTTTCCAGCAAATTCATAGATTCCTGACCGCGAGCTAATCTTAAAAACGTTGAATGTGCCGTAAAATTCTCAAACGGAGAGATTCCATCTTTCCAGCAAATTCATAGATTCCTGACCGCGAGCTAATCTTAAAAACGTTGAATGTGCCGTAAAATTCTCAAACGGAGAGATTCCATCTTTCCAGCAAATTCATAGATTCCTGACCGCGAGCTAATCTTAAAAACGTTGAATGTGCCTTAAAATTCTCAAACGGAGAGATTTCATCTTTCCAGCAAATTCATAGATTCCTGACCGCGAGCTAATCTTAAAAACGTTGAATGTGCCGTAAAATTCTCAAACGGAGAGATTCCATCTTTCCAGCAAATTCATAGATTCCTGACCGCGAGCTAATCTTAAAAACGTTGAATGTGCCGTAAAATTCTCAAACGGAGAGATTCCATCTTTCCAGCAAATTCATAGATTCCTGACCGCGAGCTAATCTTAAAAACGTTGAATGTGCCTTAAAATTCTCAAACGGAGAGATTCCATCTTTCCAGCAAATTCATAGATTCCTGACCGCGAGCTAATCTTAAAAACGTTGAATGTGCCTTAAAATTCTCAAACGGAGAGATTCCATCTTTCCAGCAAATTCATAGATTCCTGACCGCGAGCTAATCTTAAAAACGTTGAATGTGCCTTAAAATTCTCAAACGGAGAGATTCCATCTTTCCAGCAAATTCATAGATTCCTGACCGCGAGCTAATCTTAAAAACGTTGAATGTGCCGTAAAATTCTCAAACGGAGAGATTCCATCTTTCCAGCAAATTCGTAGATTCCTGACCGCGAGCTAATCTTAAAAACGTTGAATGTGCCTTAAAATTCTCAAACGGAGAGATTCCATCTTTCCAGCAAATTCGTAGATTCCTGACCGCGAGCTAATCTTAAAAACGTTGAATGTGCCGCAAAATTCTCAAACGGAGAGATTCCATCTTTCCAGCAAATTCGTAGATTCCTGACCGCGAGCTAATCTTAAAAACGTTGAATGTGCCGCAAAATTCTCAAACGGAGAGATTCCATCTTTGCAGCAAATTCGTAGATTCCTGACCGCGAGCTAATCTTAAAAACGTTGAATGTGCCGCAAAATTCTCAAACGGAGAGATTCCATCTTTCCAGCAAATTCGTAGATTCCTGACCGCGAGCTAATCTTAAAAACGTTGAATGTGCCGCAAAATTCTCAAACGGAGAGATTCCATCTTTCCAGCAAATTCGTAGATTCCTGACCGCGAGCTAATCTTAAAAACGTTGAATGTGCCGCAAAATTCTCAAACGGAGAGATTCCATCTTTGCAGCAAATTCGTAGATTCCTGACCGCGAGCTAATCTTAAAAACGTTCAATGTGCCGCAAAATTCTCAAACGGAGAGATTCCATCTTTGCAGCAATTTCATAGATTCCTGACCGCGAGCTAATCTTAAAAACGTTGAATGTGCGGCAAAATTCTCAAACGGAGAGATTCCATCTTTCCAGCAAATTCATAGATTCCTGACCGCGAGCTAATCTTAAAAACGTTGAATGTGCCGCAAAATTCTCAAACGGAGAGATTCCATCTTTCCAGCAAATTCGTAGATTCCTGACCGCGAGCTAATCTTAAAAACGTTGAATGTGCCTTAAAATTCTCAAACGGAGAGATTCCATCTTTCCAGCAAATTCATAGATTATTGACCGCGAGCTAATCTTAAAAACGTTGAATGTGCCTTAAAATTCTCAAACGGAGAGATTCCATCTTTCCAGCAAATTGATAGATTCCTGACCGCGAGCTAATCTTAAAAACGTTGAATGTGCCGCAAAATTCTCAAACGGAGAGATTCCATCTTTCCAGCAAATTCGTAGATTCCTGACCGCGAGCTAATCTTAAAAACGTTGAATGTGCCGTAAAATTCTCAAACGGAGAGATTCCATCTTTCCAGCAAATTCGTAGATTCCTGACCGCGAGCTAATCTTAAAAACGTTGAATGTGCGGCAAAATTCTCAAACGGAGAGATTCCATCTTTCCAGCAAATTCCTAGATTCCTGGCCGCGAGCTAATCTTAAAAACGTTGAATGTGCCGCAAAATTCTCAAACGGAGAGATTCCATCTTTCCAGCAAATTCGTAGATTCCTGACCGCGAGCTAATCTTAAAAACGTTGAATGTGCGGCAAAATTCTCAAACGGAGAGATTCCATCTTTCCAGCAAATTCCTAGATTCCTGACCGCGAGCTAATCTTAAAAACGTTGAATGTGCCGCAAAATTCTCAAACGGAGAGATTCCATCTTTCCAGCAAATTCATAGATTATTGACCGCGAGCTAATCTTAAAAACGTTGAATGTGCCGTAAAATTCTCAAACGGAGAGATTCCATCTTTCCAGCAAATTCATAGATTCCTGACCGCGAGCTAATCTTAAAAACGTTGAATGTGCCGTAAAATTCTCAAACGGAGAGATTCCATCTTTCCAGCAAATTCATAGATTCCTGACCGCGAGCTAATCTTAAAAACGTTGAATGTGCCTTAAAATTCTCAAACGGAGAGATTCCATCTTTCCAGCAAATTCATAGATTCCTGACCGCGAGCTAATCTTAAAAACGTTGAATGTGCCTTAAAATTCTCAAACGGAGAGATTCCATCTTTCCAGCAAATTCATAGATTCCTGACCGCGAGCTAATCTTAAAAACGTTGAATCTGCCTTAAAATTCTCAAACGGAGAGATTCCATCTTTCCAGCAAATTCGTAGATTCCTGACCGCGAGCTAATCTTAAAAACGTTGAATGTGCCTTAAAATTCTCAAACGGAGAGATTCCATCTTTCCAGCAAATTCGTAGATTCCTGAGCGCGAGCTAATCTTAAAAACGTTGAATGTGCCTTAAAATTCTCAAACGGAGAGATTCCATCTTTCCAGCAAATTCGTAGATTCCTGACCGCGAGCTAATCTTAAAAACGTTGAATGTGCCTTAAAATTCTCAAACGGAGAGATTCCATCTTTCCAGCAAATTCGTAGATTCCTGACCGCGAGCTAATCTTAAAAACGTTGAATGTGCCTTAAAATTCTCAAACGGAGAGATTCCATCTTTCCAGCAAATTCGTAGATTCCTGACCGCGAGCTAATCTTAAAAACGTTGAATGTGCCTTAAAATTCTCAAACGGAGAGATTCCATCTTTCCAGCAAATTCATAGATTCCTGACCGCGAGCTAATCTTAAAAACGTTGAATGTGCCGTAAAATTCTCAAACGGAGAGATTTCATCTTTCCAGCAAATTCATAGATTCTGACCGCGAGCTAATCTTAAAAACGTTGAATGTGCCGTAAAATTCTCAAACGGAGAGATTCCATCTTTCCAGCAAATTCATAGATTCCTGACCGCGAGCTAATCTTAAAAACGTTGAATGTGCCTTAAAATTCTCAAACGGAGAGATTCCATCTTTCCAGCAAATTCATAGATTCCTGACCGCGAGCTAATCTTAAAAACGTTGAATGTGACTTAAAATTCTCAAACGGAGAGATTCCATCTTTCCAGCAAATTCATAGATTCCTGACCGCGAGCTAATCTTAAAAACGTTGAATGTGCCGTAAAATGATGAATCAGGAATCAGGAATGATGAATCAGGAATGATGAATGATGTATCAGGAATCAGGAATGATGAATCAGGAAAGAGGAATGACGAATCAGGAATCAGGAATGGTGAATCATGAATCAGGAATGATGAATCAGGAATGATGAATGATGAATCAGGAATGATGAATCAGGAATGATGAATCAGGAATCAGGAATCAGGAATGATGAATCAGGAATCAGGAATGATGAATCAGGAATGATGAATGATGAATCAGGAATAAGGAATGATGAATCAGGAATGATGAATCAGGAATGATGAATGATGAATCAGGAATGATGAATGATGAATCAGGAATGATGAATCAGGAATCAGGAATGATGAATGATGAATCAGGAATCAGCAATGATGAATCAGGAATGATGAATGATGAATCAGGAATCAGCAATGATGAATCAGAAATCAGGAATGATGAATCAGGAATGATGATTGATGAATCAGGAATGATGAATCAGGAGAGATTCCATCTTGCCAGCAAATTCATAGATTCCAGAAAATTCATAGATGAATGACGAATCAGGAATGATGAATGATGAATGATGAATCAGGAATGATGAATGATGAATCAGGAATCAGGAATGATGAATCAGGAATAAGGAATGATGAATCAGGTATGATGAATGATGAATCAGGAATGATGAATCAGGAATGATGAATCAGGAATGATGAATCAGGAATCAAGAATCAGGAATGATGAATCAGGAATAAGGAATGATGAATCAGGAATGATGAATGATGAGGCAGTAATCAGGAATGATGAATTAGGAATGATGAATCAGGAATGATGAATCAGGAATCAGGAATGATGAATCAGGAATCAGGAATGATGATTCAGGAATGATGAATCAGGAATGATGAATGATGAATCAGGAATGATGAATCAGGAATCAGGAATGATGAATGATGAATCAGGAATCAGGAATCAGGAATGATGAATCAGGAATGATGAATGATGAATCAGGAATGATGAATCAGGAATGATGAATCAGGAATCAGGAATGATGAATGATGAATCAGGAATGATGAATCAGGAATGATGAATCAGGAATCAGGAATCAGGAATGATGAATCAGGAATCAGGAATCAGGAATCAGGAATGATGAATCAGGAATGATGAATGACGAATAAGGAATGATGAATGATGAATCAGGAATGATGAATGATGAATCAGGAATGATGAATCAGGAATCAGGAATGATGAATGATGAATCAGGAATCAGCAATGATGAATCAGAAATCAGGAATGATGAATCAGGAATGATGAATGATGAATCAGGAATGAGGAATCAGGAATGATGAATCAGGAATCAGGAACCAGGAGTGATTAATCAGGAATCAGGAATGATGAATCAAGAATCAGGAATGATGAATCAGGAATGAGGAATGATCAATCAGGAATGAGGAATGATCAATCAGGAATCAGGAATGATGAATCAGGAATGAGGAATGATGAATCAGGAATGATGAATCAGGAATCAGGAATGATGAATCAGGAATCAGGAATGATGAATCAGGAATGATGAATGATGTATCAGGAATCAGGAATGATGAATCAGGAAAGAGGAATGACGAATCAGGAATCAGGAATGGTGAATCATGAATCAGGAATGATGAATCAGGAATGATGAATGATGAATCAGGAATGATGAATCAGGAATGATGAATCAGGAATCAGGAATCAGGAATGATGAATCAGGAATCAGGAATGATGAATCAGGAATGATGAATGATGAATCAGGAATAAGGAATGATGAATCAGGAATGATGAATCAGGAATGATGAATGATGAATCAGGAATGATGAATGATGAATCAGGAATGATGAATCAGGAATCAGGAATGATGAATGATGAATCAGGAATCAGCAATGATGAATCAGGAATGATGAATGATGAATCAGGAATGATGAATCAGGAATCAGGAATGATGAATGATGAATCAGGAATCAGCAATGATGAATCAGGAATGATGAATGATGAATCAGGAATGATGAATGATGAATCAGGAATGATGAATCAGGAATCAGGAATGATGAATGATGAATCAGGAATCAGGAATGATGAATGATGAATCAGGAATCAGCAATGATGAATCAGAAATCAGGAATGATGAATCAGGAATGATGAATGATGAATCAGGAATGAGGAATCAGGAATGATGAATCAGGAATCAGGAATCAGGAGTGATTAATCAGGAATCAGGAATGATGAATCAAGAATCAGGAATGATGAATCAGGAATGAGGAATGATGAATCAGGAATGAGGAATGATGAATCAGGAATGAGGAATGATGAATCAGGAATCAGGAATGATGAATCAGGAATGATGAATGATGTATCAGGAATCAGGAATGATGTATCAGGAATCAGGAATGATGAATCAGGAAAGAGGAATGACGAATCAGGAATCAGGAATGGTGAATGATGAATCAGGAATGATGAATCAGGAATGATGAATGATGAATCAGGAATGATGAATCAGGAATGATGAATCAGGAATCAGGAATGATGAATCAGGAATCAGGAATGATGAATCAGGAATGATGAATGATGAATCAGGAATAAGGAATGATGAATCAGGAATGATGAATGATGAATCAGGAATGATGAATGATGAATCAGGAATGATGAATCAGGAATCAGGAATGATGAATGATGAATCAGGAATCAGCAATGATGAAGCAGGAATGATGAATGATGAATCAGGAATGATGAATGATGAATCAGGAATGATGAATCAGGAATCAGGAATGATGAATGATGAATCAGGAATCAGCAATGATGAATCAGAAATCAGGAATGATGAATCAGGAATAATGAATGATGAATCAGGAATCAGGAATGATGAATCAGGAATCAGCAATCAGGAGTGATTAATCAGCAATCAGGAATGATGAATCAAGAATCAGGAATGATGAATCAGGAATGAGGAATGATCAATCAGGAGTCAGGTATGATGAATCAGGAATGAGGATTGATGAATCAGGAATGAGGAATGATGAATCAGGAATCAGGAATGATGAATCAGGAATCAGGAATGATGAATCAGGAAAGAGGAATGATGAATCAGGAATCAGGAATGGTGAATCATGAATCAAGAATGATGAATCAGGAATCAGGAATGATGAATCAGGAATCAGCAATGATGAATCAGGAATGATGAATGATGAATCAGGAATGATGAATCATGAATCAGGAATGATGAATGATGAATCAGGAATCAGGAATGATGAATCAGGAAAGAGGAATGATGAATCAGGAATCAGGAATGGTGAATCATGAATCAGGAATGATGAATCAGGAATCAGGAATGATGAATCAGGAATCAGCAATGATGAATCAGGAATGATGAATGATGAATCAGGAATGATGAATCAGGAATCAGGAATGATGAATGATGAATCAGGAATCAGCAATGATGAATCAGGAATCAGGAATGATGAATCAGGAATGATGAATGATGTATCAGGAATCAGGAATGATGAATCAGGAAAGAGGAATGACGAATCAGGAATCAGGAATGGTGAATCATGAATCAGGAATGATGAATCAGGAATGATGAATGATGAATCAGGAATGATGAATCAGGAATGATGAATCAGGAATCAGGAATCAGGAATGATGAATCAGGAATCAGGAATGATGAATCAGGAATGATGAATGATGAATCAGGAATAAGGAATGATGAATCAGGAATGATGAATCAGGAATGAAGAATGATGAATCAGGAATGATGAATGATGAATCAGGAATGATGAATCAGGAATCAGGAATGATGAATGATGAATCAGGAATCAGCAATGATGAATCAGGAATGATGAATGATGAATCAGGAATGATGAATCAGGAATCAGGAATGATGAATCAGGAGAGATTCCATCTTGCCAGCAAATTCATAGATTCCAGAAAATTCATAGATGAATGACGAATCAGGAATGATGAATGATGAATGATGAATCAGGAATGATGAATGATCGAATCAGGAATCAGGAATGATGAATCAGGAATAAGGAATGATGAATCAGGTATGATGAATGATGAATCAGGAATGATGAATCAGGAATGATGAATCAGGAATGATGAATGATGAATCAGGAATGATGAATCAGGAATGATGAATCAGGAATGATGAATCAGGAATCAAGAATCAGGAATGATGAATCAGGAATAAGGAATGATGAATCAGGAATGATGAATGATGAGTCAGTAATCAGGAATGATGAATTAGGAATGATGAATCAGGAATGATGAATCAGGAATAAGGAATGATGAATCAGGAATGATGAATGATGAGTCAGTAATCAGGAATGATGAATTAGGAATGATGAATCAGGAATGATGAATCAGGAATCAGGAATGATGAATCAGGAATCAGGAATGATGATTCAGGAATGATGAATCAGGAATGATGACTGATGAATCAGGAATGATGAATCAGGAATAAGGAATGATGAATGATGAATCAGGAATCAGGAATGATGAATCAGCAATGATGAATGATGAATCAGGAATGATGAATCAGGAATGATGAATCAGGAATCAGGAATGATGAATGACGAATCAGGAATGATGAATCAGGAATGATGAATGATGAATCAGGAATCAGGAATGATGAATCAGGAATCAGGGAATCAGGAATGATGAATCAGGAATGATGAATGACGAATCAGGAATGATGAATGATGAATCAGGAATGATGAATCAGGAATCAGGAATGATGAATGATGAATCAGGAATCAGCAATGATGAATCAGAAATCAGGAATGATGAATCATGAATGATGAATGATGAATCAGGAATGAGGAATCAGGAATGATGAATCAGGAATGAGGAATGATCAATCAGGAAAGAGGAATGATCAATCAGCAATCAGGAATGATGAATCAGGAATGAGGATTGATGAATCAGGAATGAGGAATGATGAATCAGGAATCAGGAATGATGAATCAGGAATCATGAATGATGAATCAGGAATCAGGAATGATGAATCAGGAATCAGGAATGGTGAAATCATGAATCAGGAATGATGAATCAGGAATCAGGAATGATGAATCAGGAATCATGAATGATGAATCAGGAATCAGGAATGATGAATCAGGAATGACGAATGATGAATCAGGAATGATGAATCAGGAATGATGAATCAGGAATCAGGAATCAGGAATGATGAATCAGGGAATGATGAATGATGAATCAGGAATCAGGAATGATGAATCAGGAATGATGAATCAGGAATGAAGAATGATGAATCAGGAATGATGAATGATGAATCAGGAATGATGAATCAGGAATCAGGAATGATGAATGATGAATCAGGAATCAGCAATGATGAATCAGGAATGATGAATGATGAATCAGGAATGATGAATCAGGAATCAGGAATGATGAATCAGGAGAGATTCCATCTTGCCAGCAAATTCATAGATTCCAGAAAATTCATAGATGAATGACGAATCAGGAATGATGAATGATGAATGATGAATCAGGAATGATGAATGATGAATCAGGAATCAGGAATGATGAATCAGGAATAAGGAATGATGAATCAGGTATGATGAATGATGAATCAGGAATGATGAATCAGGAATGATGAATCAGGAATGATGAATGATGAATCAGGAATGATGAATCAGGAATGATGAATCAGGAATGATGAATCAGGAATCAAGAATCAGGAATGATGAATCAGGAATAAGGAATGATGAATCAGGAATGATGAATGATGAGTCAGTAATCAGGAATGATGAATTAGGAATGATGAATCAGGAATGATGAATCAGGAATAAGGAATGATGAATCAGGAATGATGAATGATGAGTCAGTAATCAGGAATGATGAATTAGGAAATGATGAATCAGGAATGATGAATCAGGAATCAGGAATGATGAAATCAGGAATCAGGGAATGATGATTCAGGAATGATGAATCAGGAATGATGACTGATGAATCAGGAAATGATGAATCAGGAATAAGGAATGATGAATGATGAATCAGGAATCAGGAATGATGAATCAGCAATGATGAATGATGAATCAGGAATGATGAATCAGGAATGATGAATCAGGAATCAGGAATGATGAATGACGAATCAGGAATGATGAATCAGGAATGATGAATGATGAATCAGGAATCAGGAATGATGAATCAGGAATCAGGAATCAGGAATGATGAATCAGGAATGATGAATGACGAATCAGGAATGATGAATGATGAATCAGGAATGATGAATCAGGAATCAGGAATGATGAATGATGAATCAGGAATCAGCAATAATGAATCAGAAATCAGGGAATGATGAATCATGGAATGATGAATGATGAATCAGGAATGAGGAATCAGGAATGATGAATCAGGAATGAGGAATGATCAATCAGGAAAGAGGAATGATCAATCAGCAATCAGGAATGATGAATCAGGAATGAGGATTGATGAATCAGGAATGAGGAATGATGAATCAGGAATCAGGAATGATGAATCAGGAATCATGAATGATGAATCAGGAATCAGGATGATGAATCAGGGAATCAGGAATGGTGAATCATGAATCAGGAATGATGAATCAGGAATCAGGAATGATGAATCAGGAATCATGAATGATGAATCAGGAATCAGGAATTGATGAATATGAATCAGGAATGACGAATGATGAATCAGGAATGATGAATCAGGAATGATGAATCAGGAATCAGGAATCAGGAATGATGAATCAGGAATGATGAATGATGAATCAGGAATCAGGAATGATGAATTAAAAACGTTCAATGTGCCTTAAAATTCTCAAACGGAGAGATTCCATCTTTCCAGCAAATTCATAGATTCCTGACCGCGAGCTAATCTTAAAAACGTTGAATGTGCCGTAAAATTCTCAAACGGAGAGATTCCATCTTTCCAGCAAATTCATAGATTCCTGACCGCGAGCTAGATCTTAAAAACGTTGAATGTGCCTTTAAAATTCTCAAACGGAGAGATTCCATCTTTCCAGCAAATTCATAGATTCCTGACCGCGAGCTAATCTTAAAAAACGGTTGAATGTGCCGTAAAATTCTCAAACGGAGAGATTCCATCTTTCCAGCAAATTCATAGATTCCTGACCGCGAGCTAATCTTAAAAAACGTTTGAATGTGCCGTAAAATTCTCAAACGGAGAGATTCCATCTTTCCAGCAAATTCATAGATTCTGACCGCGAGCTAATCTTAAAA
>JAOWCC010000808.1:0-36577 GCA_030867875.1 Actinernus sp. WN-2022
GGTCTCGAGTCTTTAAGTGTTACTCCATGTCTAGTGCCGTTGGCTTTGCCGGAGCTGCAGGTTGTATCGTGCTAACGGTGGCAGCTCGCGTGTTGCCATCTACATACTTCTTGTACGCAAAGTACGTGCCAAACAATGTAGAGCCAGTACCAATGACTGCGAGAATAGTCAGGTTTTCGAACCGACCTTTCTCTACGTTAGTTTCTTTGGATGGTTCATTTTCACGTTCTATCTCCATCTTTTGAGCTTCTTTTGCACGGGCAGTGACCTTCTCCCAAGCTAATTTTCCTGCTGCAACACGCTTTGGATTTTTTCCTTTTTTAGTTGGTACAGTCGTTGGAGGATTCGCAGTTATCTGATCCGTCTGTCCTTCCATCTTGATTCGATATAGTAGGTATATGTGGAGGTTCAACAGTTGTTCCAGGAATGACTACGTGACCAGATATGTGGAATAGGACGCTAGCTAGCGCTACAAGGCGACCTGCTTTGAGTGATAGTAGGCCAGTCGCAGCACTGATTTCATTGCGGACTAGAGGGTCTTCTTGTAGGTCCTTGATCAGTGCTTCTTGAGAATCTATTGGTACTAGGTAGGCAACTAGGCGGGTAGCTAGACGTGTCACGCCGTCGACTAAGCCTTTCGTTACTTGCTGAGCTAGGACGGCCTGATACCTCCTATACAACTTGTCTACCTCTTTCTCAGGAAGTCTAGAGATGTCTCCTAGGGAAAAGTTTTTACCTAAGTATTCTTTCGTTACGCCTGTTGCGGCTAAGATCGAAAGTGATTCGCGATTGTCTGACGTAATGTCTAGATCGGTTGGTGGTGGGCCTGTTACGTCCTCACCGAATATCTCGAGTATTTCCTTATCAGTCATAATATGTTATAGATGCTGGGAGCTCTAACACTACCTCGAAAGGATGGCGTAGACAGAAGCACATGCGAGCGAACTTATGGGATCCAAGTATCGTTCGTAACTCTTTACATTCTTGTGAGCCTCCATAATCCTCAAATATCTTTTTACCATCTACGGCCGATGCTGTATGGAATGCTACTACGATAGCTACGTTCTCACGGAAGGGCTTACATATGCTCGTTAATTGTTGGGATAGCACCCAAACGGAAATCCCTATATGTCGTGCAGAAAAGGCTAAGTCCACTAGCTTGTCAGTTCGTTTCTTGACGTCCTTCGATGCGGCGCAATCATCGAGAATCAATAGAGTATTGGTACCTGACCAAAATGTTGCGCAAATACTCAAAGTAGCATCGATGGCATCTTGTGGTGGCGATATGACGAAGAAATGAGGATCTCGATTTGCGAATCCACGATAAGTTTTGTTGTGGGCATACGTAGGACAAATCAGTACTATGTAATCGAACTTACCACGAAATGATCCACGAAGTTGTTCTATGAGAAATGCAGTCTTCCCACAATTCGTTGGACCGACTATGAGTGCGTTGAATGGTACGTGCTCTACGAGAGAATCCATCAGTATAATATACTCTGCAGAGATCTGTTCAATATCGTGACCTGAGCATCCGCAAGGACATAGATGTGCATTTTCACATTTCCACTTCCCTTAGCAGTCCTATGTATGCGAATGTCGATGTCCTTTCCACTGCCGGTTTGTGCCAAGCCATCACCATGAACGGTGGAATCCTTTGCTGTGCGACAATCGATTAGGATAGCGAATCTATTTTCAAAGAACTTCTTTGGAGTCATGGAAGTATTGGGTGTACCAAACCAACCTCTTGCAGCCTCCCAGAAATCTAGGGGAAGCATGCCGCTTGGAAAGAGTCTGTTGGGAATCCCGTTGACATCTACTTCTACCTTCGATATATCGGGATTCGAGAATGCTTCACTATCTCGCGTGCCAATGGTAGGTGGATCTATGAATAGTAGAAGTAGTCCAGCAAAGGATCGTCGTGGAACATTGACGTTTTGAGATATCAAAGTATCAGATGTTTTAGCGATATCTACTGTTTTGAAGTGAACAGCGTAGTTGTATAGGAATGCAGTACCTATTTCATATTTGTGAAGTGCATTACTAGCCAGCGTTTCGTTCCTGATTGCTTCGTATTCTAGTTGGATGTTGGTAAGTTGGTACGTACCTATCTTCGTAGTATCCGATCCAATTACAACCTCGTTGGCAGGCGCTAGAGTCAACTCGAATGTAATGATACTTTCTAAGGCATGTGGATATAGAACTCCATGTTGTGTCAGAATGTCAACATCTAATGGAATCCTATACTTGGAACCACATGCAGTTAGGAGCGCGTTGTCTGCAGCAGATGAAGTATTTGCGTCACCAGCTTTCGATCGTAGCTTATTCAAGTTCTCTGATTGAATGCCTTGTTGTATTCTAGACTCTCTCTCCTGCGTAGATAGGTATACATCGGAGTATGTTTGTAGGAGGTCTGGCCTGACAAGGTCTTCTACTGTTTCAGCTCCCATCCTACAGATTCTACGCATGACCAAGCAGCGTCCAACGTTCGAAACGACTCTGTTATTCGCATGTCCACCAGATAGTACGATGTCGCCCAATAGCGCTAAGCTACCAGGTACTAGTACTACATCTTCTGCTAGCTTTGGGACTTCTACGTATAGAGTCTCACCTGGATTGGCAGATGATCGAGTGAAAGTTTTCCTATACAAGTCTCGTGGAGCCTTGAGTGCATGAGGCTCTCTTCGTACTTGTGTGGGATCCAATATTGATGAGATCATGTTGAATATAACTATATATATAATTATGTTTAACATGGCCTCTGAGGGTAGGTACGATGAAGGAACTGATGAAGCTGAAGGAGGTGGAGACTACGATAAAGATGATACTATCAATGTGGATGAGGAGTGGGATGCAATATTTCCAGAAGAGTCAGGAGAAATGGTCCCAATGAAAACCAGACGCGACTACGGCAAAGAAGGTGCTAGACCAAAGAATCAGGAAACCTCATTTACAGATGAAGATTTCGATGGAATTATGGACGAACTCGAAAGTTCGGAAGTCGACTATAAAGGATTCATCTTCAAAGCAGGCCTATCGGAAAATGCTAAAAAGATGCTGGTAGATGCTGTCCGTGAACACTATGAGGATGTTGGGTTTCGTGGAAAACTCGAGATAACAACCGTATGGGATGCTAACAAGGAAAGAGGTAGAATCTATGTTCACGCGTTAGGAAGCAATGAGAGACCTGTCCCTTTGACAACTGTGAATGGTGACATATATAAGAAGATTGGGAAGGATCTCAAATACGTTCTAGGCCCTACGGATGTAGAAAGAGCAGAACAAGTCATCCAAGGTCAAGAAAAGGCCACCGAACATCTCAAAGTAGAAGATAGCATACTTCTAGACTCAACGTCAACTGAGGACCAGAAGGAAGCGGCTAAGGAAGAGAAAGTACACATCCATAACGAAATAGAATTACTCGAACGTCAAGAAGAAGCCATACTAAAACGTATGTCGCTACGTGAAAGGATCAAATACATTTTCAGAAAGCATGGAATGACCGTTCTTGCAGTAGTAACTTCTATTGGCGCTATCATTAGTACGATAGTTTCCCTGTTGTCGAAATCCGTACCGAAACCAATAAAGACTGGTATTGATAAAGCAGCAGATGCAGTAAAGAAGGGATTGCAAACGACTGGGGGGTTGTTGAAAGAAATGGGAAAGAAACTTGGACAGATCCTACCTGGAATGATTGGATCGATTGCGAGTTTCATATTTACTATGGCTGGTAAAGCTCTGGGAGTACTAGCACAGAACGTTTGGTTATTCATAGTAGCAATAGTGGTGATCACGATAGAGCAATACAAACGACGTTAACGAAACAACATCCATGCAATTCCAGCTGCGGCAATGGATGTCACTGCGAGATTAATCTCATGTTGTGGGGCACGATCTTGTTTCTTGTGCGTGACAGCCTTTAGTACAGGAACTCGTTTCTTGTGCGTCTCGAGATGCGGCAACGATTTCTTATCTGATGATCCTTCCATAGTAAGAAGTGGGCGTCCTTCGACTTCTGCATTGATGGTGTTAATGCCTAGCCTCATAGCTTTCGTGGCTTTCGGGATTGGATTCCTATAGCCATCTTTCTTACCAAGATAGTACGATAGATCGCTTGGCAATAATCGCACGCCTACAGCTATTGCTAGATCGAGCCTCTTATGCGTCCTCTTTATAGCAAGAAGATAGTTATCATAACTTTTCTTTAAGTCGTTTACGAGAATGGCGTTCTCAACTAAGCTCTTAAACTTTTCTTGGACGTTATGGTTACCTACGATGGATTCGTTCAGATCTGCTTGTGCACCAAGTATGCAATATCCAAAAGCCTCGACAGATCTATTCAACCTACCCAATCCAACATCTGTCAAACCTTTTCCGATTGGTGGCGTAAACCAATTGTATTGTTTACCGTTGTTATTGCCAATGTACGCTAAAGAAAACTGATACTCCGTACGACTCTCCTCAGGAAACTTAAAGTCACCACCAGGCCACTTTGCAGAGAACGAAGTATTATGTGCATACTTCTCCGTATAGTTCACCATTTTTCCATGAGAGTTTACGTAGACGTCTCCTAAGCCATTCCACCGAAAGTCTGGTGTTCGAGATATACCGAATTCGATGCACAATTTCTCAAGAGCTGATTTGTTATAGAGGTTATCCCTTTGCTTGAAATGAGATTCACCAGGTAAAGGAACTCCATGAGTACCACCAAGTTCACGTAGAATTCTTCGTATCGTGAAATATACGTGGAATCGTAGGAACCCTTGAACGACTGGTGGATACGTTTTGAAAGTGGGGTCAAACAACGACACTCCACATCCGGAAGTTGCACACCACGTTGCAAAATTAAGTTGTTGAGGCCAGTAGTGGAAATCTGGACCAGCCAACCAATGCTGGGACTCCTTTTTTGTCGTATGCTTTACAACGATCTCCTTGAATATATTTGGAACGCCAGCTTTGAAATTCTGCTTTGCTGTGACATATAGCAATAGATTAGTGAGATCAATATCTTGTGCCGGTTCAGTAGAAGGAACTGCTGTAATGGGATATTTCGCACTCATGTCTAGTATCAACGTAGATGGGAAACCACCAACCATTCCCTGCAATGCATTGTCGATGCGGCTTTGAGTGACTGCAGATAACTTTGAGACATCATCGCCGTAAACGACATAGCTAGAATCTCCATCTCGAAACCAAATACTCGTCGAATATTTGCCTGGACCGTTCACTTCCGTAGAGACATAGAACTTGTGAAGATCTGCATGTGGGTATTTCTTCTTGAACTTTGCTAATAGATCTGCATTCAATGTTGCAACCTCTCTACTTTTCACATCTTCTCTATCTATCCGAGCTTGATTCTCTCTCCTAGCTTGATTCTCAGCCTTTGACCGTATATTAGCATTCGGTGTTGGGAACTCTTCCTCTTCGTCTTTCCCTCCGTAATGGTAACTGAAAAGACCTCCGGACCTCCTCATGTTGAAGCTATACGTATATATAGTTATACCTTCAACATATAATGACGATCCTTAATGTCATCACCACATCATCCGACCATACGGTCTACTTCGACGATCCTATTCTTATACGGAACATTTCACTAGTCGAGGTCACTTTCGAGAACACTTGGTGGAACCTAACGGAGGTGGGCTCTTTCTGGTGGAATGGCGGTAGTATTGTGTTCCCACACGACATTGCTGCAGGGTCTTACAACTTTAGGAAAGCCAAGAAGGCCTTAAAGCCTGCAAGTAGTGCTGGTATCGTGGAATTTAAGAGCGATACCCCCCTTAGGGAGGACAAAGCTATAATAGTTAAAAAACCAATCAATTTCAATAAAAGTCTCTACACACTATTAGGTGTCGAAGGTGGAGAAGAAGAGAATAACGAGTTCCTGCTAAAAGTTGGTACTTACCGCATTAAGATCAAAGATATCCACACAGTGTATGTCCGTTGCGACGTGGTGGATTCCGGTTTCTCACTTCTAGAGGGAAAACGATCGAAAGTCTTGGCTAGCATAGAGGTCCGAGGTCTTTGGTTTTCAAGGATAACCTATACTATAACGAATCCCCAAGTCCTACAAGCTATAGGGACAATGCGAAATAGTCTTAGCCTTACGATTCGTGATGAGAAAGGTAACGTGATAGACTTCCGTGGTCAACCGATACGATACGTGTTGAAGCTTGAGTAAGTTATATGTATAACGTACAATGGAAGGCGATTCGATTCAACCGTTTCCCTCAGCACCAAGTATCTATCCACAGATTGCTAGTGACACTGGAAAGAACTTCAGACTGCAAACGATCCGAGACACGCTTTCGGACATAGAAGTTCAAGAAAGGCACTACGAAGGTGTGCGCAAGAAATATGCACGTTCTCAAGGAATAGTTCATGGCATCGCAGTGGTAACTGGAGGTCTATCTGTGATCTTATCTGGATCTGGATTGGGCGCAGCGTTGACTGGGGTTGGAATAGTGATTGGTCTACCACTTGGAGTTATTGGTGGACTATGTGGATTAATTTCAGCATCTACAACCCTTGGAGCTAAGAAGTTAGGAATGAAGGTTTCTAAGCATGAAAGGACAACTATGTTGGCAAAGGCGAAAATCAATACGATTCGCGATCTAGTATCGAAGGCACTACGTGATGAAAACATATCCGACTCCGAATACAGTCTCATCCTGAACGAAGCGAATAAGTATGAGATCATGAGGTCTGAAATTCGTCGCAAGGCTTCCATAGGTGAAAAAAGCATTCGAGCCGAACTCAAGCAAGAAGTGCAAAAGGAAATGCGAGAAAAACTTGGAATGTAAGAATCGACGTTTCCTATGAAAGAAACGAACATGGCTCTCACTTCCACTTCACTAAGTCCTACTGCTAGCCATCCCATGCTTAGTGTAGATTGGTTCGAAGTGGGAATGGTAAGAAGACAACTTCTTGACAAAACGCTTGACTGAATTTCCAAATACGTCACATCGCCCAATGACTTCGTTAAGAGACATAGACGAGCCTAAACGATGTAGCACCTCGTAACTTGCTCCAACAACTTTCGTTTTAATTACCGATCTGCCTACATTGTTTTCTATTGCCATAGTAACGACCTCGTGGACTATTTGTTGAGCGTCTATAAGTACTCCTTGAGGATCGAGTTTAAGGAAAGTCGTTGCAATGTGAGGAACTATGCGCTCGGCATCCAAGTCTACATCGATCTCATTGTCGTCACACAGAGAACGTATAAAGACCTCTCCTCTATGGATGCCTTTGTTGCTTAGTTGCATGAAGCGAGCAACCTCACCTTTAGATCGGACGAATCCACATTGTATGCATGCATGGTAGAGTAGAGAAGCTAGAATATGTCTCTTAGCATCGCTACGCTTGGGATGAACTTTCATTACTTGGATAAATGCGTCGGCTACGATTCCTAAAGTGTTCGTAGGGAACGATAGGTCACAACTTTGTTTGTAAATAGTGTTGTATGCTCGTAGTTCTTGTAGGAGCGTTCGTCGTTGCAGTTCCGTGTTATCGCTTTGCTTTGGTTTTGCTCGGTCTAGATCACTTTGATACTGAAACCCGTCCGGACCTACTATACGCAGTCGAGTAGTAATGATGTCGATCTTAGTTTCTTCACATGGTTCAACCTCGGAAACAAGACCACAGGTGGGACATACGAATTCCGTTCCTTGTATTTCAAAGGGGCAGAGACAATCAGGACATGTTTCACTGGTGTTAATATGTTCCACTTGTGGTTTGATATTCAGGCTTCTACGAATTCCAGGACCAAACAATCTGACTAGCTCGTCCATGATACAACTATAGATGTCGTACGTTTAATAGAAAAAAAAAAAAAAAGGAATGAAGAGGGTCACAACGACTTTCTTCATTCCTTTTTTTTTTTTTTCGTGGCTATTCCTAATCGTCCTTCTCGCTCCTCAAGGCAGCCAACACCTTGTTGAGCGCATGGGTGAGAGACTCTCCGAGACCTTCCTCTGGTTCCACCACTCTTGGTTCTGCGGGCAACGCTACCTCCGGTTCCACCACGTTTGGCTCCTCCTTTCTTGGACCCTCTAGCGTCTTGCTGGACTTCTTAGCGCGTTTTATATAAACACCGGGACACTTCATCTTGATGGCGAGACGGTCGCATCCTGAGCAAAGCTCGTAATCAGTACGACATCCTTTACCGCACTTCGAGCATGGTATGAGTGGGGCACAGCCTTTTGAGATTTGGTAGTTGTGCTGGGAACAGAACTTCGTTGTCTTCGAAATCCTCTTTTGGCATTTCGTGTCCTTCCCTCTCATCAACCAATCACAAGTTACTACCTCAATCATTGTGGCGTCTACATTTGAGTTCTTCTTCGACATGTTCGATCTGTATGGTGTTAATGCGTACTAAGATAACAACGTAAGCTAGTATTGTGGAATAAAGAATATATACTAATACCATTTAGTGGTAATATACAGTATAATAATCATTCCTTTAACATATACTTCAAGTTTTAGATTCTTAGGTGCAGTTGGATTCAATCGGATTCCTATCTGGCATTATAGGCATTCACATAGTAATCTAGTAGGGCATTTTCTTCCTCTATGGTGAGAGGGGAGTTCTTAATGATCCACTTAACGAGCCATTTAGCGGTATGAAACTGATCGTTGCTACAGGCGCATAGTAGAGCACGATGAATGTATTCACACTCTATGGTTATCTGAAAACGTTGAATGAGCCACTTGATGCTATTAAGATGCCCATACGCGCCGGCCTCTATCATAGCAAACATGACGGCATAGCCCTCTTTGGTGAACTGGAAGTGCTTAATGAGCCACTTAGCAATACCAAGGTGACCGTACCTTAAGGCAGCGCATAGAGTATGATTGGTGTATCTATCCATTTTATTGAAACGTAAGTGCTTGACGAGCCACTTAACAATATTAAGGTTGCCATGATCGCTGGCGTAGATGAGAGGAAGGCTGTCGTCGACGTGGCTTGCGGAAATGCCGAAAGTCCTAGCCAATTTGTCTCTATCGGCATCATTATGAGTAGAACCCAAACCGAAACATAGTACTTGTATACGGAACTCTCGGTCTACGTCTTTGTAGCGCGCGAGAGATGCAGCACCGTTTAGGCGTTTTGATGTCCTTGCAATGCTTGAGAATGACGTAGGACCTGCATGCTCTACGATCTTAGTCAAGATTTCTAGAGGGAGGTACGATATATTATCCATAGTGAAAGATATCGATATACAGTATAATAATCATGTCTCTAACAGATACTCAAGTTTGGATTTTTATGTACAAGAATGTCTAGTGACACTTTGAATGACCCTTAGTTACCCCTAGTAGTATAGCCGGTATTAAAATGATACAACTTTTTGTTGTGCAAGAAAAACTTAAAAAGTTGTAATGGTATGGACGCCTTTTTTCTTGCACAAGGGGCGTCATGAAGTGGATTTCTGAAGGCGTCCATAACATTCAACTTTTTGAGTTTTCTTGTACAAGAAAAAGTGGTATCATTTTAATACCGGCTATACTACTCAATTCTCTCTCCAACTTAGTCCATTCATGTCTAGAAACTACCAGGACATTCTTTGACATCATTCTGAAGCGTAATTGAGTGTTTTTTTAGTTTTTGTCAGAAATCTGATATTTTTCGTCTACCCGGTCTGGCCAAAACAATCTAGATTTTACCATTTTTGAAGATGTTGAATTTTTTCTTCAATTCTCTCTCCAACTTAGTCCATTCATGTCTAGAAACTACCAGGACATTGTTTGACATCATTCTGAAGGGTAATTGAGTGTTTTTTAGTTTTGTCAGAAATCTGATATTTTTCGCCTACCCGGTCTGGTCAAAAAAAATCCAGATTTGGCCCTTTTTTGAAGATGTTGATTTTTTGTTCAATCCTTTCTCCAACTTAATCCATTGATGTTCAGAAGCTACCAGGAGATTGTTTGAGATCATTTTGAAGCATATTGAGTGGTTTTTCTATTTTTGTCAGAAATCAAAAATCCAGATTTGACCATTTTTGAATTATGTTGATTTTTACTTCAATTCTCTCTCCAACTTAGTCCATTCATGTCTAGAAACTACCAGGACATTGTTTGACATCATTCTGAAGCGTAATTGAGTGTTTTTCAGTTTTTGTCAGAAATCTGATATTTTTCGCCTACCCGGTCTGGCTAAAAAATACAGATTTGACCATTTTTGAATTATGTTGATTTTTACTTCAATTCTCTCTCCAACTTAGTCCATTCATGTCTAGAAACTACCAGGACATTGTTTGACATCATTCTGAAGCATAATTGAGTGTTTTTCAGTTTTTGTCAGAAATCTGATATTTTTCGCCTACCCGGTCTGGCCAAAACAATCTAGATTTTACCATTTTTGAAGATGTTGAATTTTTTCTTCAATTCTTCCTCCAACTTAATCCATTGATGTTCTGAAGCTTCCAGTAGATTGTTTGAGATCATTTTGAAGCATATTGAGTGGTTTTTTGCTTTTGTCAGAAATCCAAGATTGTTTGGCTACCCGGTCTCTACTAATTATCATAATGGTCGGTACCTTAAATGCAGAATAAACTTCTAAACGATATCGATATCTTGACAGGATATGTACCTACTGGCCATGGAGTTCCTGGGACCTGACAACGTAACTCATGTAAACAAGATAGACACTGCTTCTGATGTGTGGAGACAGGAAGATATTGAGGTACGTGTTATGAAGGTGTTGAGAAAGGAAGCAGATATTCAGGTGTGTGTTATGAAGGATAGACACTGGCTAAAAAATCCAGATTTGACCATTTTTGAATTATGTTGATTTTTACTTCAATTCTCTCTCCAACTTAGTCCATTCATGTCTAGAAACTACCAGGACATTCTTTGACATCATTCTGAAGCGTAATTGAGTGTTTTTTTAGTTTTTGTCAGAAATCTGATATTTTTCGTCTACCCGGTCTGGCCAAAACAATCTAGATTTTACCATTTTTGAAGATGTTGATTTTTTTCTTCAATTCTCTCTCCAACTTAGTCCATTCATGTCTAGAAACTACCAGGACATTGTTTGACATCATTCTGAAGGGTAATTGAGTGTTTTTCAGTTTTTGTCAGAAATCTGATATTTTTCGTTAAAAAAAATCTAGATTTGGCCCTTTTTTGAAGATGTTGATTTTTTGTTCAATCCTTTCTCCAACTTAATCCATTGATGTTCAGAAGCTACCAGGAGATTGTTTGAGATCATTTTGAAGCATATTGAGTGGTTTTTCTATTTTTGTCAGAAATCAAAAATCCAGATTTGACCATTTTTGATGATGTTTACTTTTTCTTCAATTCATTCTCCAACTTAATCCATTGATGTTCAGAAGCTACCAGGAGATTGTTTGAGATCATTTTGAAGCATATTGAGTGGTTTTTTTATTTTTGTCAGAAATCAAAAATCCAGATTTGACCATTTTTGATGATGTTTACTTTTTCTTCAATTCATTCTCCAACTTAATCCATTGATGTTCAGAAGCTACCAGGAGATTGTTTGAGATCATTTTGAAGCATATTGAGTGTTTTTTTTATTTTTGTCAGAAATCTGATATTTTTCGCCTACCCGGTCTGGCTAAAAAATACAGATTTGACCATTTTTGAATTATGTTGATTTTTACTTCAATTCTCTCTCCAACTTAGTCCATTCATGTCTAGAAACTACCAGGACATTGTTTGACATCATTCTGAAGCGTAATTGAGTGTTTTTCAGTTTTTGTCAGAAATCTGATATTTTTCGTCTACCCGGTCTGGTCAAAAAAATCCAGATTTGGCCCTTTTTTGAAGATGTTGATTTTTTGTTCAATCCTTTCTCCAACTTAATCCATTGATGTTCAGAAGCTACCAGGAGATTGTTTGACATCATTTTGAAGCATATTGAGTGTTTTTTTAATTTTTGTCAGAAATCAAAAATCCAGATTTGACCATTTTTGATGATGTTTATTTTTTCTTCAATTCATTCCCCAACTTAATCCATTGATGTTCAGAAGCTACCAGGAGATTGTTTGAGATCATTTTGAAGCATATTGAGTGTTTTTTTTATTTTTGTCAGAAATCTGATATTTTTCGCCTACCCGGTCTGGCTAAAAAATCCAGATTTGACCATTTTTGAATTATGTTGATTTTTACTTCAATTCTCTCTCCAACTTAGTCCATTCATGTCTAGAAACTACCAGGACATTGTTTGACATCATTCTGAAGCGTAATTGAGTGTTTTTCAGTTTTTGTCAGAAATCTGATATTTTTCGCCTACCCGGTCTGGCTAAAAAATACAGATTTGACCATTTTTGAATTATGTTGATTTTTACTTCAATTCTCTCTCCAACTTAGTCCATTCATGTCTAGAAACTACCAGGACATTGTTTGAGATCATTTTGAAGCATATTGAGTGGTTTTTCTATTTTTGTCAGAAATCAAAAATCCAGATTTGACCATTTTTGATGATGTTTACTTTTTCTTCAATTCATTCTCCAACTTAATCCATTGATGTTCAGAAGCTACCAGGAGATTGTTTGAGATCATTTTGAAGCATATTGAGTGTTTTTTTTATTTTTGTCAGAAATCTGATATTTTTCGCCTACCCGGTCTGGCTAAAAAATACAGATTTGACCATTTTTGAATTATGTTGATTTTTACTTCAATTCTCTCTCCAACTTAGTCCATTCATGTCTAGAAACTACCAGGACATTGTTTGACATCATTCTGAAGCGTAATTGAGTGTTATTCAGTTTTTGTCAGAAATCTGATATTTTTCGTCTACCCGGTCTGGTCAAAAAAATCCAGATTTGGCCCTTTTTTGAAGATGTTGATTTTTTGTTCAATCCTTTCTCCAACTTAATCCATTGATGTTCAGAAGCTACCAGGAGATTGTTTGACATCATTTTGAAGCATATTGAGTGTTTTTTTAATTTTTGTCAGAAATCAAAAATCCAGATTTGACCATTTTTGATGATGTTTATTTTTTCTTCAATTCATTCCCCAACTTAATCCATTGATGTTCAGAAGCTACCAGGAGATTGTTTGAGATCATTTTGAAGCATATTGAGTGTTTTTTTTATTTTTGTCAGAAATCTGATATTTTTCGCCTACCCGGTCTGGCTAAAAAATCCAGATTTGACCATTTTTGAATTATGTTGATTTTTACTTCAATTCTCTCTCCAACTTAGTCCATTCATGTCTAGAAACTACCAGGACATTGTTTGACATCATTCTGAAGCGTAATTGAGTGTTTTTCAGTTTTTGTCAGAAATCTGATATTTTTCGCCTACCCGGTCTGGCTAAAAAATACAGATTTGACCATTTTTGAATTATGTTGATTTTTACTTCAATTCTCTCTCCAACTTAGTCCATTCATGTCTAGAAACTACCAGGACATTGTTTGACATCATTCTGAAGGGTAATTGAGTGGTTTTTTGCTTTTGTCAGAAATCCAAGATTGTTTGGTTACCCGGTCTCTACTAATTATCATAATGGTCGGTACCTTAAATGCAGAATAAACTTCTAAACGATATCGATATCTTGACAGGATATGTACCTACTGGCCATGGAGTTCCTGGGACCTGACAACGTAACTCATGTAAACAAGATAGACACTGCTTCTGATGTGTGGAGACAGGAAGATATTGAGGTACGTGTTATGAAGGTGTTGAGAAAGGAAGCAGATATTCAGGTGTGTGTTATGAAGGATAGACACTGGCTAAAAAATCCAGATTTGACCATTTTTGAAGATGTTGATTTTTTTTCTTCAATTCTCTCTCCAACTTAGTCCATTCATGTCTAGAAACTACCAGGACATTGTTTGACATCATTCTGAAGGGTAATTGAGTGTTTTTTCGTTTTTGTCAGAAATCTGATATTTTTCGTTAAAAAAAATCTAGATTTGGCCCTTTTTTGAAGATGTTGATTTTTTGTTCAATCCTTTCTCCAACTTAATCCATTGATGTTCAGAAGCTACCAGGAGATTGTTTGAGATCATTTTGAAGCATATTGAGTGGTTTTTCTATTTTTGTCAGAAATCAAAAATCCAGATTTGACCATTTTTGATGATGTTTACTTTTTCTTCAATTCATTCTCCAACTTAATCCATTGATGTTCAGAAGCTACCAGGAGATTGTTTGAGATCATTTTGAAGCATATTGAGTGGTTTTTCTATTTTTGTCAGAAATCAAAAATCCAGATTTGACCATTTTTGATGATGTTTACTTTTTCTTCAATTCATTCTCCAACTTAATCCATTGATGTTCAGAAGCTACCAGGAGATTGTTTGAGATCATTTTGAAGCATATTGAGTGTTTTTTTTATTTTTGTCAGAAATCTGATATTTTTCGCCTACCCGGTCTGGCTAAAAAATCCAGATTTGACCATTTTTGAATTATGTTGATTTTTACTTCAATTCTCTCTCCAACTTAGTCCATTCATGTCTAGAAACTACCAGGACATTGTTTGACATCATTCTGAAGGGTAATTGAGTGTTTTTTAGTTTTTGTCAGAAATCTGATATTTTTCGTTAAAAAAAATCTAGATTTGGCCCTTTTTTGAAGATGTTGATTTTTTGTTCAATCCTTTCTCCAACTTAATCCATTGATGTTCAGAAGCTACCAGGAGATTGTTTGAGATCATTTTGAAGCATATTGAGTGGTTTTTCTATTTTTGTCAGAAATCAAAAATCCAGATTTGACCATTTTTGATGATGTTTACTTTTTCTTCAATTCATTCTCCAACTTAATCCATTGATGTTCAGAAGCTACCAGGAGATTGTTTGAGATCATTTTGAAGCATATTGAGTGTTTTTTTTATTTTTGTCAGAAATCTGATATTTTTCGCCTACCCGGTCTGGCTAAAAAATCCAGATTTGACCATTTTTGAATTATGTTGATTTTTACTTCAATTCTCTCTCCAACTTAGTCCATTCATGTCTAGAAACTACCAGGACATTGTTTGACATCATTCTGAAGCGTAATTGAGTGTTTTTTTAGTTTTTGTCAGAAATCTGATATTTTTCGTCTACCCGGTCTGGCCAAAACAATCTAGATTTTACCATTTTTGAAGATGTTGATTTTTTTCTTCAATTCTCTCTCCAACTTAGTCCATTCATGTCTAGAAACTACCAGGACATTGTTTGACATCATTCTGAAGGGTAATTGAGTGTTTTTTAGTTTTTGTCAGAAATCTGATATTTTTCGTTAAAAAAAATCTAGATTTGGCCCTTTTTTGAAGATGTTGATTTTTTGTTCAATCCTTTCTCCAACTTAATCCATTGATGTTCAGAAGCTACCAGGAGATTGTTTGAGATCATTTTGAAGCATATTGAGTGGTTTTTCTATTTTTGTCAGAAATCAAAAATCCAGATTTGACCATTTTTGATGATGTTTACTTTTTCTTCAATTCATTCTCCAACTTAATCCATTGATGTTCAGAAGCTACCAGGAGATTGTTTGAGATCATTTTGAAGCATATTGAGTGGTTTTTCTATTTTTGTCAGAAATCAAAAATCCAGATTTGACCATTTTTGATGATGTTTACTTTTTCTTCAATTCATTCTCCAACTTAATCCATTGATGTTCAGAAGCTACCAGGAGATTGTTTGAGATCATTTTGAAGCATATTGAGTGTTTTTTTTATTTTTGTCAGAAATCTGATATTTTTCGCCTACCCGGTCTGGCTAAAAAATCCAGATTTGACCATTTTTGAATTATGTTGATTTTTACTTCAATTCTCTCTCCAACTTAGTCCATTCATGTCTAGAAACTACCAGGACATTCTTTGACATCATTCTGAAGCGTAATTGAGTGTTTTTTTAGTTTTTGTCAGAAATCTGATATTTTTCGTCTACCCGGTCTGGCCAAAACAATCTAGATTTTACCATTTTTGAAGATGTTGATTTTTTTCTTCAATTCTCTCTCCAACTTAGTCCATTCATGTCTAGAAACTACCAGGACATTGTTTGACATCATTCTGAAGGGTAATTGAGTGTTTTTTAGTTTTTGTCAGAAATCTGATATTTTTCGTTAAAAAAAATCTAGATTTGGCCCTTTTTTGAAGATGTTGATTTTTTGTTCAATCCTTTCTCCAACTTAATCCATTGATGTTCAGAAGCTACCAGGAGATTGTTTGAGATCATTTTGAAGCATATTGAGTGGTTTTTCTATTTTTGTCAGAAATCAAAAATCCAGATTTGACCATTTTTGATGATGTTTACTTTTTCTTCAATTCATTCTCCAACTTAATCCATTGATGTTCAGAAGCTACCAGGAGATTGTTTGAGATCATTTTGAAGCATATTGAGTGGTTTTTCTATTTTTGTCAGAAATCAAAAATCCAGATTTGACCATTTTTGATGATGTTTACTTTTTCTTCAATTCATTCTCCAACTTAATCCATTGATGTTCAGAAGCTACCAGGAGATTGTTTGAGATCATTTTGAAGCATATTGAGTGGTTTTTTTATTTTTGTCAGAAATCAAAAATCCAGATTTGACCATTTTTGATGATGTTTACTTTTTCTTCAATTCATTCTCCAACTTAATCCATTGATGTTCAGAAGCTACCAGGAGATTGTTTGAGATCATTTTGAAGCATATTGAGTGTTTTTTTTATTTTTGTCAGAAATCAAAAATCCAGATTTGACCATTTTTGATGATGTTTACTTTTTCTTCAATTCATTCTCCAACTTAATCCATTGATGTTCAGAAGCTACCAGGAGATTGTTTGAGATCATTTTGAAGCATATTGAGTGTGTTTTTTATTTTTGTCAGAAATCTGATATTTTTCGCCTACCCGGTCTGGCTAAAAAATACAGATTTGACCATTTTTGAATTATGTTGATTTTTACTTCAATTCTCTCTCCAACTTAGTCCATTCATGTCTAGAAACTACCAGGACATTGTTTGACATCATTCTGAAGCGTAATTGAGTGTTTTTTAGTTTTTGTCAGAAATCTGATATTTTTCGCCTACCCGGTCTGGTAAAAAAAACACAGATTTGGCCCTTTTTTGAAGATGTTGATTTTTTGTTCAATCCTTTCTCCAACTTAATCCATTGATGTTCAGAAGCTACCAGGAGATTGTTTGAGATCATTTTGAAGCATATTGAGTGGTTTTTCTATTTTTGTCAGAAATCAAAAATCCAGATTTGACCATTTTTGATGATGTTTACTTTTTCTTCAATTCATTCTCCAACTTAATCCATTGATGTTCAGAAGCTACCAGGAGATTGTTTGAGATCATTTTGAAGCATATTGAGTGTTTTTTTTATTTTTGTCAGAAATCAAAAATCCAGATTTGACCATTTTTGATGATGTTTACTTTTTCTTCAATTCATTCTCCAACTTAAACCATTGATGTTCAGAAGCTACCAGGAGATTGTTTGAGATCATTTTGAAGCATATTGAGTGTTTTTTTTATTTTTGTCAGAAATCTGATATTTTTCGCCTACCCGGTCTGGCTAAAAAATACAGATTTGACCATTTTTGAATTATGTTGATTTTTACTTCAATTCTCTCTCCAACTTAGTCCATTCATGTCTAGAAACTACCAGGACATTGTTTGACATCATTCTGAAGGGTAATTGAGTGTTTTTTAGTTTTTGTCAGAAATCTGATATTTTTCGCCTACCCGGTCTGGTCAAAAAAAATCCAGATTTGGCCCTTTTTTGAAGATGTTGATTTTTTGTTCAATCCTTTCTCCAACTTAATCCATTGATGTTCAGAAGCTACCAGGAGATTGTTTGAGATCATTTTGAAGCATATTGAGTGGTTTTTCTATTTTTGTCAGAAATCAAAAATCCAGATTTGACCATTTTTGAATTATGTTGATTTTTACTTCAATTCTCTCTCCAACTTAGTCCATTCATGTCTAGAAACTACCAGGACATTGTTTGACATCATTCTGAAGGGTAATTGAGTGTTTTTTAGTTTTTGTCAGAAATCTGATATTTTTCGCCTACCCGGTCTGGTCAAAAAAAATCCAGATTTGGCCCTTTTTTGAAGATGTTGATTTTTTGTTCAATCCTTCCTCCAACTTAATCCATTGATGTTCAGAAGCTTCCAGTAGATTGTTTGAGATCATTTTGAAGCATATTGAGTGGTTTTTTGCTTTTGTCAGAAATCCAAGATTTTTTGGCTACCCGGTCTCTACTAATTATCATAATGGTCGGTACCTTAAATGCAGAATAAACTTCTAAACGATATCGATATCTTGACAGGATATGTACCTACTGGCCATGGAGTTCCTGGGACCTGACAACGTAACTCATGTAAACAAGATAGACACTGCTTCTGATGTGTGGAGACAGGAAGATATTGAGGTACGTGTTATGAAGGTGTTGAGAAAGGAAGCAGATATTCAGGTGTGTGTTATGAAGGATAGACACTGGCTAAAAAATCCAGATTTGACCATTTTTGAATTATGTTGATTTTTACTTCAATTAGTAGTATAGCCGGTATTAAAATGATACCACTTTTTCTTGTACAAGAAAACTCAAAAAGTTGAATGTTATGGACGCCTTGTTTTCTTGCACAAGGGGCGTCATAAAGCGAATTCAGAAATCCACTTCATGACGCCCCTTGTGCAAGAAAAAAGGCGTCCATACCATTACAACTTTTTAAGTTTTTCTTGCACAACAAAAAGTTGTATCATTTTAATACCGGCTATACTACTAGGGGTAACTAAGGGTCATTCAAAGTGTCACTAGACATTCTTGTACATAAAAATCCAACTTGATAATCCTATTAGAGATATGATTACATATAGTTATATCGCCGCAACATCCTTACACATAAAAATCCAAAACTCGAGTATCTGTTAAAGCTATCCTAACACATAGTTATACCGAAGAGAGATATATCGCCCCTCAACATCCTTACACATAAAAATCCAAATTGGAGTATCTGTTAAAGCTATCCTAACACATAGTTATATCGAAGGGAGAATGGTGAGACCACGTAGTGAACCACTTCCACGGAGTCTAGCTCGAGAGGCAGGTGCTATTCTAGAGGAGAGAGATGGAATGCTCGAGGGGATGGAGATAGGTCGCCGTACTATCCGATGGCGCTTCTTCCAAGGTGTGGCAGGAGATTTGACTCCTAGGATTATGGAAAAGTTAGTTGCAAAGGTAACCACCAGCTTCTACCTTCGCTACAGCTACACCTATCGCATTCGCAATGTCAACGACGGACGTGTGATGCTATTCTCCAAGACTGTCCCTGGCTCTCCATGGGTGAACATCCTAGAAGATGCAGAAGAGTGGGTCAATAGCAAGGAGACAGCTCGTTTGAATCCCGACAACATCAATCGACCAAATACCCAATGGGCCTTCGTTCGTTGGATCTACGTAGATGTCAAAGTCGTGATCGATCGTCAGCTTTTGTTGGGAACAGGTCCACTGCCCCAATGGCTTCGCCAGAAAAAAGGAATGTTTGCCCTTGATCGATATGGCGACAACCTATGTCTTTGGCGCTGCCTTGCCATGCATGAAGGAGCAAGATTAGATAGGTGTTGCGTCAAAGCTCGAAAACTTGCCCAGGACTTCTATCGCCTGACAGCGCCCACACAAGACGTTCCCAGAACTTCCATAGACCAGCTGGAGGAAGTCGAGTTACACTTTGGAATCGGTATTCGGGTGTATGAACCCACGGAGGATGGCGCTTGGCATCTGACGCGACATGCAGCTCACTACAAGCATACGATGACGATTGGGATATACGAAGGACATGCCTTCTATATCAAGGACGTCAAAAAGCTAGGGCACATCTACGTATGTAATGACTGTAAGCAACGGTTTACACAGGCTTGCACCCTTCAACGCCATGCAGATCGTTGCAGTCGTGGAGAAACGAAGATCGTTTGCCCCGGAAAAGTAATTACAGTACCTCAGTCGGCATACGAAAAAGCCTTCTGGCCAGAGAGCACAGCCAGCAAAGTCGCTTTATGCTGGTTGGAACGCGAAACCAAAAGGATTGGACAACACATTCATCATGCAGCTTGTGGGCATGGTGGAGAGCATTGGATAGAAGGAGCGCCGGTCGACGGCTACGAACCTATTTCGAAAACCATCTTTCAATTTCATGGATGCTATTTCCATGGCTGCCCGAAATGCTTCCCTAGGGAAAGGAGGCTCTATCTCAAGACCTGTGAAAGAACGGCAAAGCTACAAGGAGCTGGTTATACAGTAGTGGAAGCTTGGGGCTGCTCCACAAAGAAGAAAAACAAACCGGTCCCCACACCAACACAAACTGTCTACCCACACTTCATAGTTTACGATTTCGAAGCCTATCTCGACACGACAAAAGGAAGACAACCAACAGACCACCTGACCATCGAAAACGTCCATATCCCAATATCAGTATCAATTGCCGACACGTACGATCGAACACCAACCCACATCTGTCGACGCGATCCAAAAGAACTCATAACTGCCTTTGTCGAAGAACTCCAGCTAAGAGCGAAAGCGATCCAAGAAGTCATTGCAGAACAGTTTTGTCCTAGGACACCCGAATTCTCCTTCGACACCCTACCAAAGAAACAACAAGCTAAGATCGATGAATGGATCAGCCAAGTTCCAGTAGTGGGATTCAACTCTGGCAGGTACGATCTTAATCTGATCAGGGAGCACTTCGTAGGAATCATTGCCGACACCTGTTCAAAGATCCTGGTAGCAAAGAAAGCCAATTCCACTATGTTCCTATTGACCCCAGATTTCCGTTTCCTAGATGTGATCAACTACCTTGGACCTGGAACTTCTTATGAACGTTGGGTCGCTGCCTATGGCTGTGAGTTGCAAAAGAGTTTCTTCCCATATGAGTGGTTCGATTCTCCAGACAAGTTGGATCACATTGGATTACCAGACTATCCAGAGTGGGGTTCGAAGTTGAAAAGAGAACATCTACTATCTATGTCAGAGTTCGAAGACTGCAAGCGCACCTTTCTCGACAAAGGAATGGAAACCTTTGCAGACTGGCTACGATACTACAACGACCTAGATGTAGTTCCATTCCTAGAGGCACTCGAAAAGATGCAAGATTTCTATCACGAGAAAGGAGTAGACATGCTGAAAGACGCAGTGTCCATTCCAGGAGTCTCACTACAGTTCCTGCTTCGAGGTAGTGTAGAAAGGGGAGCTGAGATGTACGCTCCAAGTAAGGAAGCCTACCACATGCTGAAAGACGCTGTCGTGGGAGGTCCAAGCATAGTGTTCACCAGACTCCACGAATCAGGAGTGACTAAGATTCGTAGTCATCAGGGAGGAACTAAGACTTGTCGTAAGATTCTTGGATACGATGCCAACGCCCTATATCTTTCTACCATGGAATTCGAAATGCCTTGTGGAAAAGAAAAGGTTGTGCACTATGACGATCCAGGTCCAGCCACTGAAGGATTCGTTGAATGTCTACTTGGTGGAACGTGGTTTGGATATGCAGAAGTAGACATCGAGATACCAAAGAAATTGTGGAAGGAATTTGAGGAGATGCCACCCTTCTTCTACAACAAGAAAATCCCCAAAGAAGCAATCCCTCCAGAAATGCTGGCCTACCTCACAAAGACAGGTAGAAAGCTCAGCGAGGAAAAGAAGCTAGTTGGGAGTCTCTCTGGAAAGAAGTTGCTACTCTATGCTCCTCTTCTACTTTGGTATGTAGATCATGGCGCAGTGATCACTGCTGTCTACCGCACGATAGACTACGAACCCAAAGAAATCTTCGGATGGTTCGTGGACCAAGTCACTGAGGCACGTCGTATGGGAGATGAAGATAAAGGTGAGGCTTTGCTGGCAGATGTGTTCAAGCTACTAGGAAACAGTGCCTATGGAAAGTTGCTTGAAGACTTAGGACGCCAAACAAAGGTCACCTATACAAAAGATGAGAAGGTTGTGGACAAGGCATTGCGAAGTGTTTGGTTCGAAGATCTGGAAGAGATTGGCGAGGCATACGAACTCGAGAGTAGGAAAGACCAGATCCGAATCAAACGCCCTTTCCAAGTAGGTATCGCTGTGTACCAGCTCGCAAAGCTGCGTATGCTTGAGTTCTACTACGACTTCCTCGACAAGTACATCGATCGCAAAGATTTCGAATATATACAGATGGACACGGACAGTGCGTACATTGCCATCTCTGGAAACAGCATAGATGAAGTTGTACGACCGGAACTACGTAAGGATTTCGAAGCCAATAGGAAGGAATGGCTAGCTTGGGACAAGTGGAGCAGTCGTACCCCAGGACTCTTCAAACTCGAATTCGAAGGACAGCGCGCCATTGCCCTATGCTCGAAAGCCTACTACGTCGATACGGGTGGCAGCAAGAAGTATTCCGCTAAAGGTATGTCTAGGCGTCACAACGACATTTCGTGGGATCGATTCAAAGCAGCCCTCCAGGGTGATATCGACATGGCGGAAAACCGAGGCTTCCGACTATCGCCAGAAGGTATAGCAACCTACAAACAACGGAAGCTTGGGCTATCGGCTTACTACGACAAAAGACGTGTTCTTCCCGATGGAATCCACACCGAGCCAATAGAGTACGCTGTCTAGCGCTTGGGTACAAACAGAATTCCTTTTGGTGGTAGTTCTGTATCCCTAGGAACAACTTGTAGCTCTTCACGAACGAATCCACGTTTGGGTGCAGCCTTCTCCTTCGCAAGGTAGTAAAGCACAGGCTGTCCCGAAGATACTACGCTTCGCGAAATGGTGTATATCTGTAAACTCCACACGGGATCAGTAGCTCTACGTTTTTCACCTCCTTCCAATTCTCCTGGTGCGTAAAGATATCGAACTAGAACGTCGAATGGTAGACGCTCTTCTCTCAATCCAACGGTGCGCGAATACGTAGGAGTCTTCAGATCTACTTGTTGCGCCACCACAGAATTCGAAGGCTCTTTACCAGTCAACCGAGTCACCTCACTGTTCATGGCTTTGATAACCATTGGTAAACGAAGTACCCATTCTCTACTACGCTCATCTGATCCTTCCGAAGTAAGTACCATCTCTTGTGCATACTGATACCCAAACAATCTCTCGGCTAGAGTTCTATTTGCTCGTTCGACGAGGCCTTGCGCTCTATGATTACCAGCCTCACCTCGTTGAACTTTCGTACCATGTAGTTCTAGCGTTTCAGACATACGTCCCATGAATTCTCTACCAGGATCTACTTGCAACGTCTTTGGCCATTCTAGTGGACTACGTTTATAGATTCGTTCGAATGCCGCAGAAACTTCACCACTATCTTTAGATGCCAAAGGTTCGGCTTCTTTGTATCGAGAAGCTACGTCGATTACTACCAATGCGTACTTGTATAGTTTCCTTCCACGTCCAGGACGATCGTGTGGTAGAAATATCAAATCAGCTTGGTGGACTTCATTTGGTTTCGATACAGTCCAATGTGGTCGTGGAATGTGTTTTGGTGGTGGTAGATATATTTGCCATATAGATTGCTTTTCCAACCAACTCCTAGCTACGTCTTCTGATGCTTTCGCTGCTACCGATAGCTTACCAATTGCAGAGTGACCTTTCCAATAGCCCATAGGACCATAGAAGATATTCGCAAGTTTAGAATCCATCATACATCTATACGTCCCAACCTTCAACAGATAAAAAAAAAAAAAGGAAGAATAAAGAAAGTCGTTGCGTGACCCTCTTCATTCTTCCTTTCTTTTTTTTTTTTTTTTTTTTTTTAGTAGTAACCTAGTAGTAACCTAGTAGTAACCTAGTAGTAGCTTAGTAGTAGCTTAGTAGTAGCTAGTAGTAGCTTAGGGGTAGCTTAGTAGTAGCTAGTAGTAGCTTAGGGGTATCTTAGTAGTAGCTTAGTAGTAGCTTAGGGGTAGCTTAGTAGTAGCTTAGGGGTAGCTTAGGGGTAGCTTAGTAGTAGCTTAGGGGTATCTTAGTAGTAGCTTAGTAGTAGCTTAGGGGTAGCTTAGGGGTAGCTTAGTAGTAGCTTAGTAGTAGCTTAGTAGTAGTATCTATATCCATTTACTAATAGCGTATCCAACGCCTAGCATTCCACCACCAACGTAGAGCAACTCACCAATCTTCTGATTGTTTGAGGGTTGGTAGTAGTCAGATAAGCGGGTTTTTTTCATCTCTTTGAGCCGTTTTAGCTCTTTACGTAACTTATCGGATCGCACTAAGGCTTCGTTGGTATCTCTTTGAGCGTTGTATGCGTCACGTTCAAGACCTTCCTGCTCTTGTGCATGGTCGTATCGTCTTTGACGTTCGATTCTATAGGCTTTCGTTTCGCGTGCTAGTTTTTCGATGGCCCTATTGTGTCTCTCTCGTTCTGCATCCATAGCACCCTTTCCAATCATTCTAGCTAGTATGCCACCACCAGTAAATGCCGTTGCATTCAATATAGCCCCGAGAATGGCCATTCCAATTGCTGCCGCCATTACGGTTTGGTCTTTTCTTTCTCAAGTTGTTTCTCAAGATATTCCTTTGCGTATAAGCTACCAACTATCACGGCAGTCCACTTTGCGTAATTCACTAGGGAAGAAGAAGGATCGCTAAGCATAGATTCCTTGGTAGTCTTTTTTACGATCCACCCAATACCAGAAGCGAGTCCAACGATTTTGACTGCATCGGTTGCCGTCTTCGTCAATTCCTTCTCCATCTAGATATATACTACTATGGTCTCGAGTCTTTAAGTGTTACTCCATGTCTAGTGCCGTTGGCTTTGCCGGAGCTGCAGGTTGTATCGTGCTAACGGTGGCAGCTCGCGTGTTGCCATCTACATACTTCTTGTACGCAAAGTACGTGCCAAACAATGTAGAGCCAGTACCAATGACTGCGAGAATAGTCAGGTTTTCGAACCGACCTTTCTCTACGTTAGTTTCTTTGGATGGTTCATTTTCACGTTCTATCTCCATCTTTTGAGCTTCTTTTGCACGGGCAGTGACCTTCTCCCAAGCTAATTTTCCTGCTGCAACACGCTTTGGATTTTTTCCTTTTTTAGTTGGTACAGTCGTTGGAGGATTCGCAGTTATCTGATCCGTCTGTCCTTCCATCTTGATTCGATATAGTAGGTATATGTGGAGGTTCAACAGTTGTTCCAGGAATGACTACGTGACCAGATATGTGGAATAGGACGCTAGCTAGCGCTACAAGGCGACCTGCTTTGAGTGATAGTAGGCCAGTCGCAGCACTGATTTCATTGCGGACTAGAGGGTCTTCTTGTAGGTCCTTGATCAGTGCTTCTTGAGAATCTATTGGTACTAGGTAGGCAACTAGGCGGGTAGCTAGACGTGTCACGCCGTCGACTAAGCCTTTCGTTACTTGCTGAGCTAGGACGGCCTGATACCTCCTATACAACTTGTCTACCTCTTTCTCAGGAAGTCTAGAGATGTCTCCTAGGGAAAAGTTTTTACCTAAGTATTCTTTCGTTACGCCTGTTGCGGCTAAGATCGAAAGTGATTCGCGATTGTCTGACGTAATGTCTAGATCGGTTGGTGGTGGGCCTGTTACGTCCTCACCGAATATCTCGAGTATTTCCTTATCAGTCATAATATGTTATAGATGCTGGGAGCTCTAACACTACCTCGAAAGGATGGCGTAGACAGAAGCACATGCGAGCGAACTTATGGGATCCAAGTATCGTTCGTAACTCTTTACATTCTTGTGAGCCTCCATAATCCTCAAATATCTTTTTACCATCTACGGCCGATGCTGTATGGAATGCTACTACGATAGCTACGTTCTCACGGAAGGGCTTACATATGCTCGTTAATTGTTGGGATAGCACCCAAACGGAAATCCCTATATGTCGTGCAGAAAAGGCTAAGTCCACTAGCTTGTCAGTTCGTTTCTTGACGTCCTTCGATGCGGCGCAATCATCGAGAATCAATAGAGTATTGGTACCTGACCAAAATGTTGCGCAAATACTCAAAGTAGCATCGATGGCATCTTGTGGTGGCGATATGACGAAGAAATGAGGATCTCGATTTGCGAATCCACGATAAGTTTTGTTGTGGGCATACGTAGGACAAATCAGTACTATGTAATCGAACTTACCACGAAATGATCCACGAAGTTGTTCTATGAGAAATGCAGTCTTCCCACAATTCGTTGGACCGACTATGAGTGCGTTGAATGGTACGTGCTCTACGAGAGAATCCATCAGTATAATATACTCTGCAGAGATCTGTTCAATATCGTGACCTGAGCATCCGCAAGGACATAGATGTGCATTTTCACATTTCCACTTCCCTTAGCAGTCCTATGTATGCGAATGTCGATGTCCTTTCCACTGCCGGTTTGTGCCAAGCCATCACCATGAACGGTGGAATCCTTTGCTGTGCGACAATCGATTAGGATAGCGAATCTATTTTCAAAGAACTTCTTTGGAGTCATGGAAGTATTGGGTGTACCAAACCAACCTCTTGCAGCCTCCCAGAAATCTAGGGGAAGCATGCCGCTTGGAAAGAGTCTGTTGGGAATCCCGTTGACATCTACTTCTACCTTCGATATATCGGGATTCGAGAATGCTTCACTATCTCGCGTGCCAATGGTAGGTGGATCTATGAATAGTAGAAGTAGTCCAGCAAAGGATCGTCGTGGAACATTGACGTTTTGAGATATCAAAGTATCAGATGTTTTAGCGATATCTACTGTTTTGAAGTGAACAGCGTAGTTGTATAGGAATGCAGTACCTATTTCATATTTGTGAAGTGCATTACTAGCCAGCGTTTCGTTCCTGATTGCTTCGTATTCTAGTTGGATGTTGGTAAGTTGGTACGTACCTATCTTCGTAGTATCCGATCCAATTACAACCTCGTTGGCAGGCGCTAGAGTCAACTCGAATGTAATGATACTTTCTAAGGCATGTGGATATAGAACTCCATGTTGTGTCAGAATGTCAACATCTAATGGAATCCTATACTTGGAACCACATGCAGTTAGGAGCGCGTTGTCTGCAGCAGATGAAGTATTTGCGTCACCAGCTTTCGATCGTAGCTTATTCAAGTTCTCTGATTGAATGCCTTGTTGTATTCTAGACTCTCTCTCCTGCGTAGATAGGTATACATCGGAGTATGTTTGTAGGAGGTCTGGCCTGACAAGGTCTTCTACTGTTTCAGCTCCCATCCTACAGATTCTACGCATGACCAAGCAGCGTCCAACGTTCGAAACGACTCTGTTATTCGCATGTCCACCAGATAGTACGATGTCGCCCAATAGCGCTAAGCTACCAGGTACTAGTACTACATCTTCTGCTAGCTTTGGGACTTCTACGTATAGAGTCTCACCTGGATTGGCAGATGATCGAGTGAAAGTTTTCCTATACAAGTCTCGTGGAGCCTTGAGTGCATGAGGCTCTCTTCGTACTTGTGTGGGATCCAATATTGATGAGATCATGTTGAATATAACTATATATATAATTATGTTTAACATGGCCTCTGAGGGTAGGTACGATGAAGGAACTGATGAAGCTGAAGGAGGTGGAGACTACGATAAAGATGATACTATCAATGTGGATGAGGAGTGGGATGCAATATTTCCAGAAGAGTCAGGAGAAATGGTCCCAATGAAAACCAGACGCGACTACGGCAAAGAAGGTGCTAGACCAAAGAATCAGGAAACCTCATTTACAGATGAAGATTTCGATGGAATTATGGACGAACTCGAAAGTTCGGAAGTCGACTATAAAGGATTCATCTTCAAAGCAGGCCTATCGGAAAATGCTAAAAAGATGCTGGTAGATGCTGTCCGTGAACACTATGAGGATGTTGGGTTTCGTGGAAAACTCGAGATAACAACCGTATGGGATGCTAACAAGGAAAGAGGTAGAATCTATGTTCACGCGTTAGGAAGCAATGAGAGACCTGTCCCTTTGACAACTGTGAATGGTGACATATATAAGAAGATTGGGAAGGATCTCAAATACGTTCTAGGCCCTACGGATGTAGAAAGAGCAGAACAAGTCATCCAAGGTCAAGAAAAGGCCACCGAACATCTCAAAGTAGAAGATAGCATACTTCTAGACTCAACGTCAACTGAGGACCAGAAGGAAGCGGCTAAGGAAGAGAAAGTACACATCCATAACGAAATAGAATTACTCGAACGTCAAGAAGAAGCCATACTAAAACGTATGTCGCTACGTGAAAGGATCAAATACATTTTCAGAAAGCATGGAATGACCGTTCTTGCAGTAGTAACTTCTATTGGCGCTATCATTAGTACGATAGTTTCCCTGTTGTCGAAATCCGTACCGAAACCAATAAAGACTGGTATTGATAAAGCAGCAGATGCAGTAAAGAAGGGATTGCAAACGACTGGGGGGTTGTTGAAAGAAATGGGAAAGAAACTTGGACAGATCCTACCTGGAATGATTGGATCGATTGCGAGTTTCATATTTACTATGGCTGGTAAAGCTCTGGGAGTACTAGCACAGAACGTTTGGTTATTCATAGTAGCAATAGTGGTGATCACGATAGAGCAATACAAACGACGTTAACGAAACAACATCCATGCAATTCCAGCTGCGGCAATGGATGTCACTGCGAGATTAATCTCATGTTGTGGGGCACGATCTTGTTTCTTGTGCGTGACAGCCTTTAGTACAGGAACTCGTTTCTTGTGCGTCTCGAGATGCGGCAACGATTTCTTATCTGATGATCCTTCCATAGTAAGAAGTGGGCGTCCTTCGACTTCTGCATTGATGGTGTTAATGCCTAGCCTCATAGCTTTCGTGGCTTTCGGGATTGGATTCCTATAGCCATCTTTCTTACCAAGATAGTACGATAGATCGCTTGGCAATAATCGCACGCCTACAGCTATTGCTAGATCGAGCCTCTTATGCGTCCTCTTTATAGCAAGAAGATAGTTATCATAACTTTTCTTTAAGTCGTTTACGAGAATGGCGTTCTCAACTAAGCTCTTAAACTTTTCTTGGACGTTATGGTTACCTACGATGGATTCGTTCAGATCTGCTTGTGCACCAAGTATGCAATATCCAAAAGCCTCGACAGATCTATTCAACCTACCCAATCCAACATCTGTCAAACCTTTTCCGATTGGTGGCGTAAACCAATTGTATTGTTTACCGTTGTTATTGCCAATGTACGCTAAAGAAAACTGATACTCCGTACGACTCTCCTCAGGAAACTTAAAGTCACCACCAGGCCACTTTGCAGAGAACGAAGTATTATGTGCATACTTCTCCGTATAGTTCACCATTTTTCCATGAGAGTTTACGTAGACGTCTCCTAAGCCATTCCACCGAAAGTCTGGTGTTCGAGATATACCGAATTCGATGCACAATTTCTCAAGAGCTGATTTGTTATAGAGGTTATCCCTTTGCTTGAAATGAGATTCACCAGGTAAAGGAACTCCATGAGTACCACCAAGTTCACGTAGAATTCTTCGTATCGTGAAATATACGTGGAATCGTAGGAACCCTTGAACGACTGGTGGATACGTTTTGAAAGTGGGGTCAAACAACGACACTCCACATCCGGAAGTTGCACACCACGTTGCAAAATTAAGTTGTTGAGGCCAGTAGTGGAAATCTGGACCAGCCAACCAATGCTGGGACTCCTTTTTTGTCGTATGCTTTACAACGATCTCCTTGAATATATTTGGAACGCCAGCTTTGAAATTCTGCTTTGCTGTGACATATAGCAATAGATTAGTGAGATCAATATCTTGTGCCGGTTCAGTAGAAGGAACTGCTGTAATGGGATATTTCGCACTCATGTCTAGTATCAACGTAGATGGGAAACCACCAACCATTCCCTGCAATGCATTGTCGATGCGGCTTTGAGTGACTGCAGATAACTTTGAGACATCATCGCCGTAAACGACATAGCTAGAATCTCCATCTCGAAACCAAATACTCGTCGAATATTTGCCTGGACCGTTCACTTCCGTAGAGACATAGAACTTGTGAAGATCTGCATGTGGGTATTTCTTCTTGAACTTTGCTAATAGATCTGCATTCAATGTTGCAACCTCTCTACTTTTCACATCTTCTCTATCTATCCGAGCTTGATTCTCTCTCCTAGCTTGATTCTCAGCCTTTGACCGTATATTAGCATTCGGTGTTGGGAACTCTTCCTCTTCGTCTTTCCCTCCGTAATGGTAACTGAAAAGACCTCCGGACCTCCTCATGTTGAAGCTATACGTATATATAGTTATACCTTCAACATATAATGACGATCCTTAATGTCATCACCACATCATCCGACCATACGGTCTACTTCGACGATCCTATTCTTATACGGAACATTTCACTAGTCGAGGTCACTTTCGAGAACACTTGGTGGAACCTAACGGAGGTGGGCTCTTTCTGGTGGAATGGCGGTAGTATTGTGTTCCCACACGACATTGCTGCAGGGTCTTACAACTTTAGGAAAGCCAAGAAGGCCTTAAAGCCTGCAAGTAGTGCTGGTATCGTGGAATTTAAGAGCGATACCCCCCTTAGGGAGGACAAAGCTATAATAGTTAAAAAACCAATCAATTTCAATAAAAGTCTCTACACACTATTAGGTGTCGAAGGTGGAGAAGAAGAGAATAACGAGTTCCTGCTAAAAGTTGGTACTTACCGCATTAAGATCAAAGATATCCACACAGTGTATGTCCGTTGCGACGTGGTGGATTCCGGTTTCTCACTTCTAGAGGGAAAACGATCGAAAGTCTTGGCTAGCATAGAGGTCCGAGGTCTTTGGTTTTCAAGGATAACCTATACTATAACGAATCCCCAAGTCCTACAAGCTATAGGGACAATGCGAAATAGTCTTAGCCTTACGATTCGTGATGAGAAAGGTAACGTGATAGACTTCCGTGGTCAACCGATACGATACGTGTTGAAGCTTGAGTAAGTTATATGTATAACGTACAATGGAAGGCGATTCGATTCAACCGTTTCCCTCAGCACCAAGTATCTATCCACAGATTGCTAGTGACACTGGAAAGAACTTCAGACTGCAAACGATCCGAGACACGCTTTCGGACATAGAAGTTCAAGAAAGGCACTACGAAGGTGTGCGCAAGAAATATGCACGTTCTCAAGGAATAGTTCATGGCATCGCAGTGGTAACTGGAGGTCTATCTGTGATCTTATCTGGATCTGGATTGGGCGCAGCGTTGACTGGGGTTGGAATAGTGATTGGTCTACCACTTGGAGTTATTGGTGGACTATGTGGATTAATTTCAGCATCTACAACCCTTGGAGCTAAGAAGTTAGGAATGAAGGTTTCTAAGCATGAAAGGACAACTATGTTGGCAAAGGCGAAAATCAATACGATTCGCGATCTAGTATCGAAGGCACTACGTGATGAAAACATATCCGACTCCGAATACAGTCTCATCCTGAACGAAGCGAATAAGTATGAGATCATGAGGTCTGAAATTCGTCGCAAGGCTTCCATAGGTGAAAAAAGCATTCGAGCCGAACTCAAGCAAGAAGTGCAAAAGGAAATGCGAGAAAAACTTGGAATGTAAGAATCGACGTTTCCTATGAAAGAAACGAACATGGCTCTCACTTCCACTTCACTAAGTCCTACTGCTAGCCATCCCATGCTTAGTGTAGATTGGTTCGAAGTGGGAATGGTAAGAAGACAACTTCTTGACAAAACGCTTGACTGAATTTCCAAATACGTCACATCGCCCAATGACTTCGTTAAGAGACATAGACGAGCCTAAACGATGTAGCACCTCGTAACTTGCTCCAACAACTTTCGTTTTAATTACCGATCTGCCTACATTGTTTTCTATTGCCATAGTAACGACCTCGTGGACTATTTGTTGAGCGTCTATAAGTACTCCTTGAGGATCGAGTTTAAGGAAAGTCGTTGCAATGTGAGGAACTATGCGCTCGGCATCCAAGTCTACATCGATCTCATTGTCGTCACACAGAGAACGTATAAAGACCTCTCCTCTATGGATGCCTTTGTTGCTTAGTTGCATGAAGCGAGCAACCTCACCTTTAGATCGGACGAATCCACATTGTATGCATGCATGGTAGAGTAGAGAAGCTAGAATATGTCTCTTAGCATCGCTACGCTTGGGATGAACTTTCATTACTTGGATAAATGCGTCGGCTACGATTCCTAAAGTGTTCGTAGGGAACGATAGGTCACAACTTTGTTTGTAAATAGTGTTGTATGCTCGTAGTTCTTGTAGGAGCGTTCGTCGTTGCAGTTCCGTGTTATCGCTTTGCTTTGGTTTTGCTCGGTCTAGATCACTTTGATACTGAAACCCGTCCGGACCTACTATACGCAGTCGAGTAGTAATGATGTCGATCTTAGTTTCTTCACATGGTTCAACCTCGGAAACAAGACCACAGGTGGGACATACGAATTCCGTTCCTTGTATTTCAAAGGGGCAGAGACAATCAGGACATGTTTCACTGGTGTTAATATGTTCCACTTGTGGTTTGATATTCAGGCTTCTACGAATTCCAGGACCAAACAATCTGACTAGCTCGTCCATGATACAACTATAGATGTCGTACGTTTAATAGAAAAAAAAAAAAAAAGGAATGAAGAGGGTCACAACGACTTTCTTCATTCCTTTTTTTTTTTTTTCGTGGCTATTCCTAATCGTCCTTCTCGCTCCTCAAGGCAGCCAACACCTTGTTGAGCGCATGGGTGAGAGACTCTCCGAGACCTTCCTCTGGTTCCACCACTCTTGGTTCTGCGGGCAACGCTACCTCCGGTTCCACCACGTTTGGCTCCTCCTTTCTTGGACCCTCTAGCGTCTTGCTGGACTTCTTAGCGCGTTTTATATAAACACCGGGACACTTCATCTTGATGGCGAGACGGTCGCATCCTGAGCAAAGCTCGTAATCAGTACGACATCCTTTACCGCACTTCGAGCATGGTATGAGTGGGGCACAGCCTTTTGAGATTTGGTAGTTGTGCTGGGAACAGAACTTCGTTGTCTTCGAAATCCTCTTTTGGCATTTCGTGTCCTTCCCTCTCATCAACCAATCACAAGTTACTACCTCAATCATTGTGGCGTCTACATTTGAGTTCTTCTTCGACATGTTCGATCTGTATGGTGTTAATGCGTACTAAGATAACAACGTAAGCTAGTATTGTGGAATAAAGAATATATACTAATACCATTTAGTGGTAATATACAGTATAATAATCATTCCTTTAACATATACTTCAAGTTTTAGATTCTTAGGTGCAGTTGGATTCAATCGGATTCCTATCTGGCATTATAGGCATTCACATAGTAATCTAGTAGGGCATTTTCTTCCTCTATGGTGAGAGGGGAGTTCTTAATGATCCACTTAACGAGCCATTTAGCGGTATGAAACTGATCGTTGCTACAGGCGCATAGTAGAGCACGATGAATGTATTCACACTCTATGGTTATCTGAAAACGTTGAATGAGCCACTTGATGCTATTAAGATGCCCATACGCGCCGGCCTCTATCATAGCAAACATGACGGCATAGCCCTCTTTGGTGAACTGGAAGTGCTTAATGAGCCACTTAGCAATACCAAGGTGACCGTACCTTAAGGCAGCGCATAGAGTATGATTGGTGTATCTATCCATTTTATTGAAACGTAAGTGCTTGACGAGCCACTTAACAATATTAAGGTTGCCATGATCGCTGGCGTAGATGAGAGGAAGGCTGTCGTCGACGTGGCTTGCGGAAATGCCGAAAGTCCTAGCCAATTTGTCTCTATCGGCATCATTATGAGTAGAACCCAAACCGAAACATAGTACTTGTATACGGAACTCTCGGTCTACGTCTTTGTAGCGCGCGAGAGATGCAGCACCGTTTAGGCGTTTTGATGTCCTTGCAATGCTTGAGAATGACGTAGGACCTGCATGCTCTACGATCTTAGTCAAGATTTCTAGAGGGAGGTACGATATATTATCCATAGTGAAAGATATCGATATACAGTATAATAATCATGTCTCTAACAGATACTCAAGTTTGGATTTTTATGTACAAGAATGTCTAGTGACACTTTGAATGACCCTTAGTTACCCCTAGTAGTATAGCCGGTATTAAAATGATACAACTTTTTGTTGTGCAAGAAAAACTTAAAAAGTTGTAATGGTATGGACGCCTTTTTTCTTGCACAAGGGGCGTCATGAAGTGGATTTCTGAATTCGCTTTATGACGCCCCTTGTGCAAGAAAACAAGGCGTCCATAACATTCAACTTTTTGAGTTTTCTTGTACAAGAAAAAGTGGTATCATTTTAATACCGGCTATACTACTCAATTCTCTCTCCAACTTAGTCCATTCATGTCTAGAAACTACCAGGACATTCTTTGACATCATTCTGAAGCGTAATTGAGTGTTTTTTTAGTTTTTGTCAGAAATCTGATATTTTTCGTCTACCCGGTCTGGCCAAAACAATCTAGATTTTACCATTTTTGAAGATGTTGAATTTTTTCTTCAATTCTCTCTCCAACTTAGTCCATTCATGTCTAGAAACTACCAGGACATTGTTTGACATCATTCTGAAGGGTAATTGAGTGTTTTTTAGTTTTTGTCAGAAATCTGATATTTTTCGCCTACCCGGTCTGGTCAAAAAAAATCCAGATTTGGCCCTTTTTTGAAGATGTTGATTTTTTGTTCAATCCTTTCTCCAACTTAATCCATTGATGTTCAGAAGCTACCAGGAGATTGTTTGAGATCATTTTGAAGCATATTGAGTGGTTTTTCTATTTTTGTCAGAAATCAAAAATCCAGATTTGACCATTTTTGAATTATGTTGATTTTTACTTCAATTCTCTCTCCAACTTAGTCCATTCATGTCTAGAAACTACCAGGACATTGTTTGACATCATTCTGAAGCGTAATTGAGTGTTTTTCAGTTTTTGTCAGAAATCTGATATTTTTCGCCTACCCGGTCTGGCTAAAAAATACAGATTTGACCATTTTTGAATTATGTTGATTTTTACTTCAATTCTCTCTCCAACTTAGTCCATTCATGTCTAGAAACTACCAGGACATTGTTTGACATCATTCTGAAGCATAATTGAGTGTTTTTCAGTTTTTGTCAGAAATCTGATATTTTTCGCCTACCCGGTCTGGCCAAAACAATCTAGATTTTACCATTTTTGAAGATGTTGAATTTTTTCTTCAATTCTTCCTCCAACTTAATCCATTGATGTTCTGAAGCTTCCAGTAGATTGTTTGAGATCATTTTGAAGCATATTGAGTGGTTTTTTGCTTTTGTCAGAAATCCAAGATTGTTTGGCTACCCGGTCTCTACTAATTATCATAATGGTCGGTACCTTAAATGCAGAATAAACTTCTAAACGATATCGATATCTTGACAGGATATGTACCTACTGGCCATGGAGTTCCTGGGACCTGACAACGTAACTCATGTAAACAAGATAGACACTGCTTCTGATGTGTGGAGACAGGAAGATATTGAGGTACGTGTTATGAAGGTGTTGAGAAAGGAAGCAGATATTCAGGTGTGTGTTATGAAGGATAGACACTGGCTAAAAAATCCAGATTTGACCATTTTTGAATTATGTTGATTTTTACTTCAATTCTCTCTCCAACTTAGTCCATTCATGTCTAGAAACTACCAGGACATTGTTTGACATCATTCTGAAGGGTAATTGAGTGTTTTTTAGTTTTTGTCAGAAATCTGATATTTTTCGTTAAAAAAAAATCTAGATTTGGCCCTTTTTTGAAGATGTTGATTTTTTGTTCAATCCTTTCTCCAACTTAATCCATTGATGTTCAGAAGCTACCAGGAGATTGTTTGAGATCATTTTGAAGCATATTGAGTGGTTTTTCTATTTTTGTCAGAAATCAAAAATCCAGATTTGACCATTTTTGATGATGTTTACTTTTTCTTCAATTCATTCTCCAACTTAATCCATTGATGTTCAGAAGCTACCAGGAGATTGTTTGAGATCATTTTGAAGCATATTGAGTGGTTTTTCTATTTTTGTCAGAAATCAAAAATCCAGATTTGACCATTTTTGATGATGTTTACTTTTTCTTCAATTCATTCTCCAACTTAATCCATTGATGTTCAGAAGCTACCAGGAGATTGTTTGAGATCATTTTGAAGCATATTGAGTGTTTTTTTTATTTTTGTCAGAAATCTGATATTTTTCGCCTACCCGGTCTGGCTAAAAAATACAGATTTGACCATTTTTGAATTATGTTGATTTTTACTTCAATTCTCTCTCCAACTTAGTCCATTCATGTCTAGAAACTACCAGGACATTGTTTGACATCATTCTGAAGCGTAATTGAGTGTTTTTCAGTTTTTGTCAGAAATCTGATATTTTTCGTCTACCCGGTCTGGTCAAAAAAATCCAGATTTGGCCCTTTTTTGAAGATGTTGATTTTTTGTTCAATCCTTTCTCCAACTTAATCCATTGATGTTCAGAAGCTACCAGGAGATTGTTTGACATCATTTTGAAGCATATTGAGTGTTTTTTTAATTTTTGTCAGAAATCAAAAATCCAGATTTGACCATTTTTGATGATGTTTATTTTTTCTTCAATTCATTCCCCAACTTAATCCATTGATGTTCAGAAGCTACCAGGAGATTGTTTGAGATCATTTTGAAGCATATTGAGTGTTTTTTTTATTTTTGTCAGAAATCTGATATTTTTCGCCTACCCGGTCTGGCTAAAAAATCCAGAT
>JAOWCC010000810.1:0-53737 GCA_030867875.1 Actinernus sp. WN-2022
ATATGCTAAGCTGGTTTGAGAGGCCAGGCTGCTACTTCTATGGGATACTGTGGTATATATGTAACTTGGTGGAATTTACTACCACGAATCTGGATACATGCAAGAGTGTTGCGAGGGATTGGCCTTGGTAGAACTTTTAGTAGCTGTGAGGGAGCCCTTTGGAGACCACCAGATCACGATGCAGATATACACCTTCTTTGAGGGTTTTCACGATAAAGCGGTGTGTGCTTGGTTGGAACCCAACTCGATCTGCCTCAGATATTTTTTCCAGCAAACTCTGAAGAAATTACATAGAGAGTCAGACATGTGAAACCGCTTCAAGATCTTTAGATCGGTGCTCCCCACGGCTCTGTACGGCTATTTAACTGTATATCGTTGAATTGGAATCGGAGCCCGCAGTCTTGAAGATCCTTATCATTTCAGAGATAGTCGTAATTTTCAGACCCATACATTTGATAACTGTTACATATATCATATATTACAAATGTATACAAAAAGTTTACAGGCGCATACATCGACAAGCAACCTTATGACCTCACGATATAAGATGTATGATCTTCCTATACGGATCATTCTTACGGTATAAAGATAAACATGCGGTCTTCAACACCGCCGAAATATCTTTAACTAAGAATCTCTACGAAAAAGACGTGGATATACCAAACAAGAGTACCATAAATAGAAAACGACTAGAGATAAACGATGCATATTCATTAATATTACAATGTTCAGTGAGTTATGAATTTGCCAAGATAAACGTTCTGTAGGGCAAACTTGTCTTTAGAGCTTTATCTGCGCGACTCCTCCAGGTCTGCAGGTGAAAGCAAAGCGATGACCCTACGGATGCCGTAAACAGCCGACTCGGTGACCCCAGCACCTTGAACACAAGCCATGTATATACTATCTGCAGTGCTTCCAGCCGTACTTGTTAGTGGTCTATGATGCATGGGGGAATCTGAGAGCGAAAGCTGTACTTTTGTAGTTGGTAGAAGTCCTCTCAAATCACTGTTGAATAATGTCCTATCTCAAAGAACAAAACAAAAGTTACCATCTGAAAGAAATCAATAAAAAACACAGATTGATGAACATACGATGTAAATAATGACGAGTGATAACGTATTGACTCCCATAAACTGGATACCGCCTGCTGGTCCGAGGCTCCATATATATCATAATAAAGTACAAATGAAACATGATCAGTATATATATATATATAAATAAATAAATTCTGCACATCAGTGCAATATAACAAAGTTACCTAACGACAAAGACAATACTACTAAAATTGCAATGAAATGAGGTAGCGTAATAACTATAAGTTGAATGAACTACAACAACAACAAAAATGGAATTACAAGTTCTGCTGATCTGAGCGAGAACTACATACGACTGCATCGGTCAAGCGGTCATGTACAGCCTTACCCTGGAAAATACACTGAAACACACTGGTGATATATAATTTACAAGCGCGACGAATTGGAATTACAAGTTCTGCTGATCAGAACTACATACAAAATGTGCAACAATATCTTTTACAGCCGTCACAACCGCCAGACTGAGCAATACCGCTGGAAAAATGCACTGAAACACACTGGTGCAAGTACGACGAAATGGTATTTACAAGTTCTGCTGATCAGAACTACATACAAAAAACTGCACCAAGACCGTGAAAGCGGTCATACATAGCAATACGCTGGAAACTACACTGAAAAACACACTTGTGCTGACAGAACATACAAAAAAACTGCACCAAGACCGTGAAAGCGGTCAACATAGCAATACGCTGGAAAATACACTGAACACACTGGTGCTATAATTTACAAGTTCCAAGGGAACTACATAACGAAATGGAATTTACAAGTTCTGCTGACGTACAGAACATACAAAAAACTGTACCAAGACCGTGGAAAGCGGTCATACATAGCAATATGTGCTATAATATACAAGTTCCAAGGGAACGAAATGGAATTACAAGTTCTGCTGACAGAACAACATACAAAAAACTGCACCAAGACCGTGAAAGCGGTCATACATAGCAATACGCTGTGAAATACACTGAAAAATACACTGGTGCTATAATTTACAAGTTCCAAGGGAACTACATAACGAAATGGAATTTACAAGTTCTGCTGACGTACAGAACAACATACAAAAAACTGCACCAAGACCGTGAAAGCGGTCATACATGGCAATACGCTGGGAAATACACTGAAAAATACACTGGTGCTATAATTTACAAGTTCCAAGGGAACTACATAACGAAATGGAATTTACAAGTTCTGCTGACAGAACAACATACAAAAAACTGCACCAAGACCGTGAAAGCGGTCATACATAGCAATACGCTGTGAAATACACTGAAAAATACACTGGTGCTATAATTTACAAGTTCCAAGGGAACTACATAACGAAATGGAATTTACAAGTTCTGCTAACGTACAGAACAACATACAAAAAACTGCACCAAGACCGTGAAAGCGGTCATACATAGCAATATGTGCTATAATATACAAGTTCCAAGGGAACGAAATGGAATTACAAGTTCTGCTGACAGAACAACATACAAAAAACTGCACCAAGACCGTGAAAGCGGTCATACATAGCAATACGCTGTGAAATACACTGAAAAATACACTGGTGCTATAATTTACAAGTTCCAAGGGAACTACGTAACGAAATGGAATTTACAAGTTCTGCTGACAGAACAACATACAAAAAACTGCACCAAGACCGTGAAAGCGGTCATACATAGCAATACGCTGGGAAATACACTGAAAAATACACTGGTGCTATAATTTACAAGTTCCAAGGGAACTACGTAACGAAATGGAATTTACAAGTTCTGCTGACAGAACAACATACAAAAAACTGCACCAAGACCGTGAAAGCGGTCATACATAGCAATATGTGCTATAATATACAAGTTCCAAGGGAACGAAATGGAATTACAAGTTCTGCTGACAGAACAACATACAAAAAACTGCACCAAGACCGTGAAAGCGGTCATACATAGTAATACGCTAGAAAACACACTTATAACATAACAAAATGGAATTTACAAGTTCTCCTGACAGAACATGATAACCGAACCAGAAATAAAAAATCTGAAAAAACTCAAAGAAGTCTGCCTGCTAGGTTGTACGCGGCTGAAGAGAAACACGCTAACAACGTGTACCCTTAAATACCCTAACTACAAAGCATTACTAATGAACTCACAACCCAATTAACGCGCTTACCGCGGCACTTGCTACGATATGCAACGCACAGAATAAAATACCAGCTATACGTTGTAACGCCGGTATTTCGTTATTCTGTGCTAAGCACAGACGCAGTAACAGGAATAATAACAATAAGACAAAGATATACGGTGAATACTGGATACAGCCCGGTAACCTACAGTCATAACATCGGGCTGAAGAGTAAAACAAAGTTAGTTAAGAATCAGCAAGTGGGAGCCGTGAATAAAAACAAAAAGAACAACGGCTACTAGTAGTACAAAATATAATTGCAACTACATGAACAACTTATCTTAAAGCAAGAACCAATCTGACCACGGGCCAGGTAGAAGTGGGATTACTGCAAACTTGGTTGCGTAGAACCGCAGGAGAGGCAAGAATGTCGGCATTAAATCGACGATATGGCGGTCTTTGTCGAGTCCTGTGCTAGACTCTACCTGTTTCGCACACCTCTCTGCGCTCACGTGCACTTCTCTCTAACCTGAAAAATATGCTTTTCGTCGTCGAAATCGGAGGCTTCTTATATGGCTCCCTCTTGGACTAAATTGCTCTTTTCGATGTAGGTACATCAGTGCTTAATAGCCTGCTCCAACTTGTCAAGAACCTTGTACCGGTGGTTCAATTACCGCTTGCTGCCCTAGTCAAGGAGGATTTTGATTGAAAAGCTAGAAGAATATTCGTGAGACTTCAATAAATAAAACCCCGTATCGATAACCGAGGAGAAATTAGTAGGTCGTAGAAAGATAATCTGCGTGATAAGCTGTCGAAGGTCAGGTCTTGTAGTCGAAGAAGATGAACTCTTGCGGGTCATTTGCATGTTAGTCGAAACTCAAAGAAGTCTGCCTGCTAGGTTGTACGCGGCTGAAGAGAAACACGCTAACAACGTGTACCCTTAAATACCCTAACTACAAAGCATTACTAATGAACTCACAACCCAATTAACGCGCTTACCGCGGCACTTGCTACGGTATGCAACGCACAGAATATAAATACCAGCTATACGTTGTAACGCCGGTATTTCGTTATACTATAATATCTATTGTTTTGGCCTATTGTCTAGACCAAGACAATAGCCCAAAACAATGGATATTATAGTATTATATTATGTTCTGCTGGACAACCTTTTTGGCATCGACTGTATATATATATAAAGTGTAGGATTGATTTCCGTAAAACAGTGCTCAATACATGGGAGTAGAGCGAAGTATGTGGTGAAGAACAAAGACAAATAAACTACAAGTTCATCCTTACAAGCCTGTTTCGTGGTTGCCCACTCGTCAGGGGATTTAATAAGAGTATACTTTTACCGTCGCTTATATACAGAATGATTTACATAACAATAGTATTGATGACCTAATCAAACTAGCCTAATATATGCAGCGCGGAATTAACAGTTCAATTATTACGTAGGAGGGCTTTGTTTCTGTGTCGGCAGGAAGACACGAGTTCATTACGTTTGTTTAGTGTGGACAGTTCAGGTCGGCAGATGATTAGAATTTTTTCTTTGAGGCATAAGTTACATCTTTTACTGGAGCTACTGTACGGCGAGTGCGACGAGAGAATGCGCCAGGAAATAAAGTGATCAATGTTGTTGTCTTTCAGATTCCAAGTGTATTTGCTGAGTTCGGTAGAGTTTTTGTGTTTAGCGTGGCGGAATGATGCGGTGTGGTTCCTGTATCTTGTTTTGAATTCGTTTTCCGTAAGTCCGATGTATGTTTCTGTCTTGCTGTTGTCTTTACGCGTTATTGTTGCTTGGTAAATGACTGATGATTGTAGGCAGTTTCCGTTGAGCGGGCAGGCGTTCTTTTGCCGGCAGTTGCATGTCTTGTTTACTTCAGTTGTAGTTGCGGTGGCGGTATCATTGGCTTGTGAAGGCGATAGTATACTCTTGTTATGTTTATCGATAATCTGTTTGGTGTTGCTCATGCAGCTGTAGCTAATCTTGATAGTGTTGCGGTTGAAGATTTTGTGAAGGTTGTGATCTTTGGGGAAGTGTTTATCTACTAAAGCGAGGAATTTGTGCCCGATATTAGTGCTGACGTTCTTGCTAAAGGGAGGGTTGTACCAGAGTATGTTGTTGCGTTGGCGGTTTTTTCGTTTGTTAGGTGTGGCGGGTTCGTACTGAAGGGTGTAGTTATATTCGCTTTCGTTGAGAGCCTTCTGGTATGGAGGGGCGGCTTGGTCGAAGGACGCTTTGTTGGAAGACAGGGATGAAAGTCGTTTGTTGATGCCGGCGGGAATGTTTTTTGTAGTGACGGGCGGATGGTTACTTTCACGGTGAACGTATAGCAGTGTAGTATTAGGCTTCGTGAAAGGCTGATAAGTGCTTTGGTTAAGGTTGAATGTAATGTCTAGGAAGTTGGTGGTATGTTTGTTGGCTTCTATGGTGATGCGTAGTCCGTTGTTGTTAAAGATGCGGCATATTTCCTTCTTGATGTTTTCTGTGTCTCTAGGTGTAGCGTTAGTGATAGCTAGTCCGTCGTCTCGGTAAAGTCCTACATTTATGTTAAGGTGCTGGAGCTGCGAGAGAAGAAAGCTTCCTATAAGCATACTTCGCTCTACTCCCATGTATTGAGCACTGTTTTACGGAAATCAATCCTACACTTTATTCCCGCTCCAAGTTCAGTCTTGTCGAGCACTCTACGATACTCCGCAATGGAAAAATTCAACATCGGCTACTCAACCAAGAATATTCCTTTACCATCACATAATGACTACCTCCAACGACTCATCGAAAAGACCGAACAATTTCTACGCAGAATCCGCTGGAAAGCCCACTTCTTCCTCAACCCCAATACCACTTCGTCCTCCAAAGAAACCTACGGCTTCAAATCCACCAAGAACCCCCCTCCGATCGAAGAACTGAAAGATTTCGAAGATGACATGCTTAAGATGATCCAGTCCGTAAAATTCAAGCAAGTAAACAACACCTTCCTTAATAAGCTGAAAGATAACACAGACCTAATCCGTAACGAACCCAAACTACTAATCGCCGCCGACAAAACAACGAACTTCTACAAACTAAAACCCTCAACATACAATGATCTCCTTAAGAAAAACATCAATAAATCCTACAAGAAAGCACAACCTGAAGCTACACGCGCCATCCACAAAGAAAGCAACGACATTGCTGCGAAACTCGACATTGACGACAGAGTGGACACTACAGCCTACAAAGACGCCTTCATAACACTCAAGGACCACAAGCCTAACTTCGCTAACAAACCAACCTGCAGACTAATCAACCCGACGAAACCCGAAATAGGCAAAGTAAGCAAAAAGATCCTTGACCGCATCAACAGTAACATCGCCCGCAAATGCAGCTTCAATCAATGGAAAAACACCGCATCTGTAATCGACTGGTTTAACGCTACCAAGGAAAAACAGCAATCCAGCTTCATCTGTTTTGACATCGAAGAATTTTATCCATCCATTAGTCAAGACCTTCTTAACAAAGCACTCGACTTCGCCTCCGCCCACGTCAACATCACGGCCGACGAAAGAAACATAATAACCCACACAAAAAACTCCATCCTAATTCACAAGCAGCAACCCTGGCAAAAGAAAGGCAACACAACATTTGACGTCACAATGGGCAGCTTCGACGGAGCGGAAACGTGCGAGCTTATAGGAAGCTTTCTTCTCTCGCAGCTCCAGCACCTTAACATAAATGTAGGACTTTACCGAGACGACGGACTAGCCATCACTAACGCTACACCTAGAGAGACAGAAAACATCAAGAAGGAAATATGCCGCATCTTTAACAACAACGGACTACGCATCACCATAGAAGCCAACAAACAGACCATCAACTTCCTAGACATTACATTCAACCTTAACCAAAGCACTTATCAGCCTTTCACGAAGCCTAATACTACACTGCTATACGTTCACCGTGAAAGTAACCATCCGCCCGTCACTACAAAAAACATTCCCGCCGGCATCAACAAACGACTTTCATCCCTGTCTTCCAACAAAGCGTCCTTCGACCAAGCCGCCCCTCCATACCAGAAGGCTGTCAACGAAAGCGAATATAACTACACCCTTCAGTTCGAACCCGCCACACCTAACAAACGAAAAAACCGCCAACGCAACAACATACTCTGGTACAACCCTCCCTTTAGCAAGAACGTCAGCACTAACATCGGGCACAAATTCCTCGCTTTAGTAGATAAATACTTCCCCAAAGATCACAACCTTCACAAAATCTTCAACCGCAACACTATCAAGATTAGCTACAGCTGCATGAGCAACACCAAACAGATTATCGATAAACATAACAAGAGTATACTATCGCCTTCACACACGCCGGGCACGAATAACCGTAAAAACGGCGGGGTTGAGTGTAACATAAAACGTAAAAGTGACGCCATTTCCTTACTTCTACTCTAAATTTGACGAAATGTTGGCAGGTTGGTAACAAAGTAAGACTACATTTTTCGGGACAATTGTTTCTGTATTGTGACGTTTTGTGACGTCATAAGGATTGCCTCCTTTTTTGGTGAAAATTAACCTTTAAAACACGTTTCAAAAATATTACGTCATCAGAAAGCTTTTATGAAATATATTAATTTGCCGAAAATTTGAACTTTCTACGATAAACATATTCAAAGTTATGGACGATTTACTGTTTTTATGACGTCATTATTAGTGACGTCATACTTCGAGCTTAAATCAGATTGTCGACTATACAAATATCATTAGAAAGAATACTATGACTTGTGAGTGTTAGCCAAATGCATTTCATTGATAAAATTCCAAAAACATTGAACGGGCTATTTTCTGAGGGTACACAAATATATTTATGACGTCATAATGACGTATACAAAAAATGGGGCTTCAATTCTAAGCTGTTATACTCAAAAAAAATCAAAATTCTAAAAAGAACACGTTGTTACTACTAAAGAGCTCTATTATTGGGCAAAATATGATGCACCAGTATTTCGAACTGTAAAAGTTAAAACAAGCGACATTTTCATAAATGGTTTTATGCTATTTATTTCCCGCCAATTTTTGGCGGGAAAATTACCAAAATTCAAACTTTAATAACTTTCGTTTGCTTCAACCGATCGATAACGGGTTTTCGATTATTTCATTCTCTTGAACAAGAGATTTTAAAAAGATGTAATAAAACGTTTTTAGAGGTAATAAAAAATTATAAGAAACCTATTAGAAAAGGATATATGACGTCATTGTGACGTCATAACGATGGCTATATTAGCTAATAACTTATCAGACTATGTTTTGTTTACACTCCTTTATACACCTACCAAAATTCATTCTTCTATGTCGAAAACTTTAAAATATATATAAAACCCGCCGTTTTTACGATCATTTGTGCCCGGCGTGACAAGCCAATGATACCGCCACCGCAACTACAACTGAAGTAAACAAGACATGCAACTGCCGGCAAAAGAACGCCTGCCCGCTCAACGGAAACTGCCTACAATCATCAGTCATTTACCAAGCAACAATAACGCGTAAAGACAACAGCAAGACAGAAACATACATCGGACTTACGGAAAACGAATTCAAAACAAGATACAGGAACCACACCGCATCATTCCGCCACGCTAAACACAAAAACTCTACCGAACTCAGCAAATACACTTGGAATCTGAAAGACAACAACATTGATCACTTTATTTCCTGGCGCATTCTCTCGTCGCACTCGCTGTACAGTAGCTCCAGTAAAAGATGTAACTTATGCCTCAAAGAAAAATTTCTAATCATCTGCCGACCTGAACTGTCCACACTAAACAAATGTAATGAACTCGTGTCTTCCTGCCGACACAGAAACAAAGCCCTCCTACGTAATAATTGAACTGTTAATTCCGCGCTGCATATATTAGGCTAGTTTGATTAGGTCATCAATACTATTGTTATGTAAATCATTCTGTATATAAGCGACGGTAAAAGTATACTCTTATTAAATCACCTGACGAGTGGGCAACCACGAAACAGGCTTGTAAGGATGAACTTGTAGTTTATTTGTCTTTTTTCTTCACCACATATATATATATATATATATATAATGGCAAGCGATTCGGTTTCAACAGCACCGATCTATCCACAGCTACATTCATCTGAAACTGTTTTGTCTGGAGATAGCTTTCGACTGCAGAAAGTCTGCAATACGCTTGCCGAGCTCGAACAGAAGGCAAAGCACTACGAAGTTGTTCGCAAAAAATATGCCCGAGCCCGTGGTATCGTTCACGGGGTTGCTGTGGCCACAGGTAGCCTGAGTGGTGTTTTGTCCGCATCCGCTCTGGGTATGTCATTGAAAGGAATCGGTTTGCCCGTCGGGCTTTCTTTAGGATCCGTGGGATTTCTTTGTGCCGTCACTTCGGCCTTGATGGCTGTTGCCAGTAAGAAACTGGGGGTTCACGTCTCTAAGCACGAAAATACCGTTATGTTGGCAAAGGCCAAGGCTAATTCCGTGGAAGCCAAAGTTTCGAAAGCTCTGGCTGACGGCAACATTTCAGACGCCGAGTTTGTAGGCATCGTTGGTGAGAAAGGGACATATGAGGAGCTTAAGCTAGGAATACGACAAAAAAACAGGCGAGCAGGAGGGTTAAAAAGCGTAGAAGAACTTCGCTCCGAGATCCGAAAGGAGATGAGAGCAAAACTTGGCAGTCTAGTGGGATGAAAATCCAAATGTCCTACCATAGAAGCGAGCGTGGATTTTATTTTAACTTTACAAAAACTTCGTATAAATTAATTCCTACGTCTGGTTCGTATGTAGATTTCGAGACAGCGCGTGGGGCGCAGCTAATTAGCATACTGCAGCTGTTTAAGACATAAATAGGATTTTTTTCCACCTACGTCACTGTCTAGCACATGTAGCCCAACGGGTTTAGCGCTGGGCTTGTAAGTGAAATGGGAGCCATTTACAAGTCTGGTGTTCAAACCTCGGCAAGCAAAAACCTCTCTAGGAACGAAAATGGTGAAGGAAGGAAAAAGGTGAAAGTGATTTCCTAGAGAGGTTCTGGTGACACCAGTTTTGTTTTTTATTCTTATGTATTTTTTTTTTTAAATTGGGCTCTATCACTAGTTAGACCATGTTTTATATAGATGGGCTCGAAGTGAGAATGGTAAGCACGCAACTCATCGATAAAACGTGCGATTGAACTCGTATGTGTACCACATCGTTCAATAACGTCAATAAGAGATATACATGATCCTGAACGGCGTAGCACCTCATAGCTTGCTCCAACAACTTTGGTGTGAGGTCGGGAGTGGAGACCTATACGACCTTCGATTGCTGCGACCTCGTAGACTATTTGTTGGAGATGCTATTCGGGTAGGTCTAGCTTGGTAAAAGTCGTTGTGATATGAGGAGCTATGTGGTCGGCGTTTAAGTTAATATCGAGTTTGTTGTCGGCATGTAGCGAGTGTATAAAGGTGTTCCCGCTATAGATACGTTTGTTGTTAAGTTGCATGAAATTAGCAACCTCATTTTTAGAGCGAATGAACCCACATTGTATACATGCGTGGTAAAGTATAGCAGCCAAAATAGTTCTCTTAGCATGAGTATGAGTTGTGGTTTTGTTAATAAGCAGCGTTGTATGCCTGTAGTTCTCTCATAGCTGTGCGCCGTTGAAATTCTTGGTCATCCGTTGGGCTCGTATGATCGAGATCGCTTTGATAATGAAAGCTATCAGGACCTACTATACGCAACCTAGTAGCACGTCAATCGTTTCTTCGCTTAATTCAGCCTCGGAAACAAGGCCACAGGTGGGGCATATGAATTCAGTTCCTATCGCTTCCATTGGGCATAGACATTCGGAGCACGTTTCCGGGGGCTTGATATGTGGTCGTGGAATAGGAGGATTAATACCAAGCAAGACAAGTAGGTTGTCCATACTAGTGGCGTATACTATAGGTCTATCTATTGTTTAATATAAGAAAAAAAGAAAGAAAAAGAGACATGATGTCGGTTTCTCTTTCTTTTTTTTCTTTCATATCGCGGTTTCTAATCCTCTAGAAATACCTTATGGTTCTTCAATTCTGCTAACACCTTTGAAAAACAATCCCTAGTGCGGCATTTCGTTTCCAGGTATTTCTTCTCGCGAATTATGCGGCGTTGTGGTGCACCACACTTCGTACAAAGTCCGTAACTCGTACAACAGCCGCGGCCACACTTCGAACATGGAACGAATGGGGCGCTACCTCTTTGTATCTGGAAGTTGTGCTGAGCACAGTACTCCGATATCTTAGAACACTTCCTTACGCATTTCGTGTCCTTTCCCCGCATCAACCAACTACAAGTTATTATCTCAGTCATCGTGTGATATATACCTTATACTAGCCTTTCTTTAATTGCTGTTTAAACGATAATAAAGTGGGCCCTCTCATATATTCTAACAATTCGAACATATTAGAGGAATGGTTCGCATAGTATATACCAATAACAATGGCTAATATGTTAGACCTCCCTCTAGAAATCTTGACTAAGATTGTAGAGTACTCAGGGCCTTGGGCTTTTGCAAGCATTTCTTTGCCTTCGAAACGATTAGGCGATGCGGCATCTCAAGCCCGCTATAAGAATGTAAGTGGAATACTGATCTTGCGAATCCTCACGTATGGTTTCGTAGACGCTTACAGTCGGGAAGATTTGGTTAGGGCCTTCGGTATTTCCACCATGGATGCACGTCGAGAACTAGGTATCCTATGTCATGAGGGTCATCTCGATAGCGCTAAATGGATCACGAAGCACTTCCAGCTTACCGCGCAGAATGCCCGCTATCGAAATAACCTTGCACTGCGCTATGCCTGCTTTGGGGGGCAGCTCGATGTCGCTAAATGGCTCACAAAACGTTTCCAGCTCACCACAGAGGATGCCCGTGCTCTAGATAACTTTGCGTTATACTATACCTGTATAAATGATCATCTCGATGTAGCTAATTGGCTCATCAATCAGTTCCAGCTAGCTAGAAGTGAGATAGACACAACGATATTTATGGCAATAATCGACCTCAGTAAAAAAGGTACAATAGATGTCGGTAGGAAGCTCTATGAACATATAAGTGTACTATAGTAGTATGAAGAATGGGGGGTTCTGGATAACTTTCTTGTAAAACCATCGAGGCGCCAGCGAGGTTGGGTGTTAAAATACGATAAGCGTACTATAGTAGTATGAAGCATGGGGGTTCTGGATAACTTTCTTGTAAAACCATCGAGGGCACCCATACTCCTCACCATTCAGACTTCAGAAAGTCTTCATGGCGCGGAGTATGGGTGCCCTCGATGGTTTTACAAGAAAGTTATCCAGAACCGCCATGCTTCATACTACTATGAATTTTACAATATTAGGTACTTTCTCTAACATTACTCTTTGTTTGTTTGTAGGCAGTGCATTGAGGATACAAGCTTGACATTTTCATATAATTTTATTTGATTTCTCAACTTAGGACCAACCGTATGTTTTTACAACAGTGTAGCCATATAAATCTCTAAGCTAGATCAAAGGAAACCATGTAACTATCTTAAACATCACTACAGTAGCACGATATTAGTGAAACAGGCATTAAGCCACGGCGAAATTATCGAACAAAGTTTGACTGCACAATCCAACTTTGCTCAATCCATCATTGTTCAACCATTGACAAAGCAAAAAGGGTTGGACATTCATGATCCAATATGGAGTGACCACACGGCCAAAAAATGATGAAGTGATCAAAGTTACATTATTCGATAGTTTGGCGGGGCTTTAGGCACAGACTTTTCATGAGCAGAAACTAATCAGTTCTAAAGAAGCCGCCTCCTATTTCCAGTTGATTGTGCCCTTGCGCTTCCGACCTGAATTAGCCAATCAGTGCAGTTTCTGTCGCATTGCCAGCAGTTCCATTTATCATTCTGATTCATCACAAATTTTATACCGATGGAGAAGCATACTCGGAGCATATCGTTGGAATATGGGAGATTGTTCATATTTACTTTCTTGAATGAAAAAGTTACCGAGTTTACTCTAAGCATCACTAATGTCTTCAATTGGAACTGTTGGTTTTGACAAATAATCCTTTTGGCACTCCGGGGCGGACTCAGCTGGTTTGTTTCAGTTAAATTCTGCTCTGATCTGTTGTGATATGATCTGTTGTGATCTGTTGTGATATGTATATGTAGTTGGGGGGAGGGGGGGGGGGGGTCAGAATTTATGAAAATTGCTATATATATATATACACAGCGAAGTGCAAACACACACACACACACACCACACACTCACACACACATCAACTATATAACTATATCGGGTGCATTATGGGTAGGAGTAAAGTCATTAAAATGCAACTACAGTCGATATCCGCGCGCTTTTGCAAATCGTCATAGCGAAGACTTATGCAGTTGATTTAAAGTTCAAGATTTCATCTAGAATACAACATTTTTACTCGAGACAGGCAGGACAGCTTAAATAAACCTGCGTATTTAAATGCACTCTATATATTTAATGTTAGATCGAATATTTGCAAAACAGAACATATCCCTGGTCGGCGGAAAGTGAACGGGAAATGATAATGCCGAAGTTCCAGGTTCGAAGCGTGAATTCAGAGCTATTTGTGAAGCTGTTAGGAGATCTTCTGATGACCTAAAATAAACCAAAACTGAGAGCGATGAAAAAATTCAGCTCAATATCAGCGCAGTTATTCCGTTCTCTGTCTTCTACTTCTGTGAAGACTGAACTGATCAGTGTTATTAGACTGATATAACGTTTCAAAGAGCAGAATGAAAGGATTCATATGTACTGACCGGATGCACAGACAGCACAAGAGCCTGGCTTACAGTTGGAAAACGTATCGACAAAGCAAAAAATAAACACTTTATAGTGTAACGTAAGGAAACCTCTTACAGTTTGAACATCGAATCGTTTTCTTTAACTGCTGTGTGTAATGTTTATTTTTGGCTGATCCCGATGAGACGAAATTCACAATCTGAGAAAAAAACGGCTGTTGTTTGGAGCTGCAATATAATTACAAAATGAAACTTCGAAAATTAAATATTGAGAAGTTTGTCGCGGCTCGTTATCTACGAAATTAGGAAACTAGGATTCACAATAAAGTGATGTTGTTAAATGGGACCATAGCTGCTAACGTTTTTGGTTTAATGACGAAGCTATAATAAACAGTTTCGTCACAATTATGAGATTTAAATAGCATACAAAATACATTTTAAGAATGAAAGAAAACTGTGCAACAATAATAAGAACATTCAGCGATGCGAAACCAAGAATTATCGAACGTACCTTTCATAAAAGCATTTACTAAAAAAATTATACCATAAAAACAGGATCCCTCCGAACCTTGAATAAAACTGGATAAGAGAATTTCAAGAGGAATAACTAAGAGTTTATTAGAATTTTTTAGAATCGTTTAATACCATAAAATATGGCAATGATATGGGATACGTTAATTTCTATCCGTTTCTTAATCAAAATAATTAAATGTTTTATGAATTTGTTGTCAATAAATTTATGAAATTGTGTAAACCTTTAAGCTATTTTAATCTCTTCAATTTTCCGCGAAACAGTTTCAAAAATAGCGTTGAATTCTTGCTTCGCAGATGAAATTCGGCATGATAGTTCCGTCCGCGTTACGTTCTGCTAACGTAAACATTAATTTATAATATAAAATCAGGAAAAATATTTGTCCAAACAGTAAATAGAGAGTGCATTTACTTTACTTTAAACTTTCCTGCCTGTCCCGAGTAAAAGTGTCGTATTCTAGATATATACTTGAAATTTAAATCAACTACACAAGTCTTCGCTATGATGATTTGCAAACGCGCGCGGATATTTGGCTGTAGTTGCATTTTAATGAACTTACTCCTACCCATAATGCACCTGATATAGTTATATAGTTGAGGTGCGGGGGATCAAAGTTTTTGCACTTCGCTGTATATATAGCAATTTTCATAAATTCTGACACCCCCCCCCCCCCCAACTATATCAGGTGCATTGTGGGTAAATGACTGCTGATCGAGCCCCAGCAAAATACCAGTTTACGAGATGTAGAGATATCAGACCGGTAGCCAGACCAAACGTTTAACCAAGTTTTTTTTCTATATTAGATTTTAACAGATTTCCTATGTTAGATAATACATATTTTATTCATTTTCTAACACAAACTATTAAAATGTAAAATAACGAAACACGAGGAGAAATTTTAACCAGAGCAACTGCCTCAATTTACGCCACACGAACAGCTGGTTGCAATGGAGCAAACATTAGAGAATTCTAAGTATGGAAGATAAATACAGAATGCAACTGGCTCAGAACCGGTATTACTAGTCTATACCTACTATTTCAAGAATACTTTGGCGATTTGGCGTGTTTGCCGTCGTTTCGATTTGAATTTATAAAGGTAACTTATTTTAGATAGCAGTATTCTATTAACTGATCTGAATTATTTGTATTCTGACGCATCCAGTGCAAAGAAATATTTAGCCCTGCAACCACGCTGTGTTTACAAAAAAATTATAGTCCTGGACTGATGTAATATTGTGGGCTTTAACATATGAAACTTATTCCATACAAGCGAGAACTTTTACTCTTGCTAGTGTCCAGGCCAGTGCGGACAGCTTATTTCCGTATTCCGCATGCGTAATGTAGTCGTTGAAAGAAATAAAGCAGACGACTGTCAACACAGAGGTCAAACGTGAAACCAAAACCCCTATGCAATATAAAATTTATCGACGAGATTTCGTCGAATTCGTCCCAATAATGAGGAAAAAGGCAAAAAGGATAATAAACTTTACGATGAGGGAGCGAGTAAAAATAATGATAAGTGGATACCATTCGGTGATGAAACTATATATAGCCCGCTCTTATTATAAGTATTCGCATTGAAAGACCTTAGTGTTCCTTCAGACAGTTCAGAGTTTCCCTGACAAACCGGTCAGTCTTATTTTGCGGGAATATATCGAGAAGTTAAGAGAAAACAAGAGCCCATCTGCGGCTTTCACTCGGGCCACATGAGATTGAAGATGAAATACACTTTCATTTGAAATCCTCTAAGTAATAACCAAAGGGATGAATTATTAGCTGAATTTAGCAGTCTTTAGGAGTGGCCGGTAGCGCGGTGACATTCATTCTCTGCTCCCCTAGTATATATATGTAATTTAATATTTTTGTTTTTCTCGTATGTTGACCTTTTAATTTAAACACTACTTATTCATGTAACACACGTTTACAATTTAGTCTGCTGTTCTGTTACACTGCAGGTTCCGGGTACTAATAGATGATTGTCTCAAATGTATGTTTATATTTGTACCATATTATAAGTTGTATCCTGTCCATCCTGTGATGGAGCTATGTCAATGGGTGTGCGTCTGTGTAACTTTATCTGCTGTTCTTGCTATACATGATGAGCCATTACGAGTCCATATTGGTATTTGTTGGATTAAAGATTATTAACTGAAATGCCTGTTGGATCTCTAATTAAAAGATTTACCCCAAAACTTCAGTCTGCTCATTATATTACAGAACTATAAAGGGAATTGTTGGAAGCCTTTAATTTCTCGAACCAAAACCTCGGCCGTGAGAGGTTTCTTGTTTAAGTTTACCTTGAGAGTTGAATATTGCTTGGGTCATCATAAATTATTCTGTGCTGATCGAGTGTGTATTTCTCCGGGGTATTTCTGGCTTCGTGTTGGCGAGCGACAGTGTTGCTCTCACAGTTCAGGAGTTCAGATGTCTTCAGACTTCGACAGAGGATAGTAACCCATAACTGCTGAATCACAGTATATATATTTGCTAGTAAATCGCTATATTTCGCTATAAGCGTCCGCAGAATTGCACTGGAGAGAAATCTATTAGTTCCACGAGTGCGCGCATACAATTAATGCATAATTTAACGCATGCGCAGAATTTTTGCTGCATGAAACAAAAACAAAAAACGGCCTGCAGATTTAGACTAGTGCCTGCCACAGGCAGCCCGAGTAATTATATTCTGAGACGATCGAAAGCGGGACGATCCAGCTGTTGCGGATAGAGGTTTGTGTTGAACAGGATATGTTCGAGGGAGGACTCACAACGACAGTAATATATTTTACAGAAAGAAACTAAGACTGTCTATCAGCAGTTAAAACAATAACGTAAATATAAGTCCTAAATTCGACTCATAACACCAGTGTTTGCTTATCAATGTTTGCTTAATATTATTAGTGTCACGAAATGTGTCCGTGCTACAGCCGAGGACAAGGGAATTACTCTAATCGAAATCTCAGACATCCAACTTAGGGACTGTTTACTTCTAAACTGAAAGATAGAATAGTTTGAATTAGACTGCCGGGTATCAAGTATTTTGAAAACCGTTCCCGGCTGCCGGGTATCTAGCCACAGTGTAAAATAAACCTGTGCTGAATCACTCCAATATTTATAGTAAAACTGTACTTACTTGTTCATTTCGTGCATACAAGATGGACATTCAGCGCGTTGCAAGCAGATGCAAGATTTTTTCGTTGTCATTTTGAATGTGGGCAAACTATACATCAAAACGTGGGAAATTCAATAGACTAATTGAATTCGGTTGTAGGTTTTTGATTGGTTCTTTTCCCAGCCTTTTATAGCCCAGACTTCCCTGGCATATGCCCAGAAATAGAGGAACGCCTTGTACCTTATTTTGACTCAACCGGTCGAAAACAATTGCAAATTGACCGCGAAAAATAAGCCACTATTGGGTTTAAACTATTAAAACTACAGAGAAAAGACATTATTGTTTTGTATTCCGTTCGTAGGTTTTTTAGTTTTTTATTTACGAGGCATAAAATTAACAAATTGCAAGAAAATTGCGTAATTTTGGCGAACAGTTGAGTGAACTCACGTCAAGTGACCTTTTGTTAAACGGAAGTTTGATATGAGTGAACAAAGTGCACCGGAATTTTATCAAACGAATCTCACATCTCTGAATGTCACATGTTGGAAAAGAAGGGAAAGAGTCAAATATAGAGCTTAATGTATTAATTTATTGACGAATCAGAATTTAAATATTTCCGTTCATGTGCGTAACATTAGGGACTTTAAGCAACCAGGACGGCGACGGCAATGACGACGGGACGTAGAAAAGTGTTTTCTCCCGAAATCTGGTGTTTACTATTTCCCTTGTTCGCCTTGCATTGTTTTTCACAAGCAGATTTTCGAAAAATATGATGAGTATAGAGTTCCGTTTACGCCGAACGAAAAACGGATTGATTTACTTTCTTACGTTCGCGTTCTCTTTAAAACGTACAATTTGGGTTTTAACGTTGTGTTTTTGCAGAGAACGGTGGAAATGTAGGCAACTGCGTTCATTGTCACGTACAGCTATTGTATTTTGTAATTAAGGCTAGTGTTTTATGGCGTCGTCCTAGACAGCTTATGACAGGATTCTCTTCAAAACAAACCGAGGATGATACGAGATATTGTTATTTTAACCTGGCGTGTGTACCATTTTCTGCCGAATAAATATTCTTTTAATTAAAGTGGAGATCTTAAAGTCATGAAGGAAATATAAATACTACTAATTTTAAGCCGGCAGTTAGTAGAAAATAAATATCTGCGGAGAACTGAAACTGAACTGAGAACTGAATGCAAATCGTGAGTTCGATAAAGTGAAATAATTAATGTCAAAATTCAATCTTAAACCCGAGAGTGGTATCTTTCTGCAAACTGCTATTCCACTATTCGTGTTTTTGCCTGAGTGTGCATAATATTTGTTCATCGGAACTGTATTTAAGTTTGGTCTTGAGAACCACATTTTATGTTTTTCATTGAAAACAATAACTTTATTTAACGTTCTGAAAAATAATTTTGCATGCACGCAATATCATTGTGTTATATCAGTGTAGAGAACTAGAGCTAAGCTTTGAGAACTGGTTCTTGTTAAACCAAATCGCCGAAGTTGCTTGAAAAAGTAGGTAGACTATACCGGCACTGTGCCAGTAGTATTCTGTATTTATCTTCCATATTATTTCTTGCAAACGACGACAAGATTTGTTCCATTAGTAGTGTTGGACTCCACATTGAACAACGCGTTAGGAAATAAATAAATTTATTATCTAACATAGAAAATGCTTCGGTTAAAATCTAATATAGAAAAACCGCCTTGGTTAAGCATTTTGTCTGGCTACCGGTCTGATATCTCTACATCTCGTAAACTGGTACTTTTGCTGAGGCTCCATTGGCAGTCATTTACCCACAATGTACCCGATATAGTTGAGGGGGGTCAGAATTTATGAAAATTGCTGTATATATATATATATATACAGTCGATGCCAAAAAGGTTGTCCAGCAGAACATAATATAATACTATAATATCCATTGTTTTTGGGCTATTGTCTAGACCGAAACAATAGGCCAAAACAATGGATATTAAAGTATTATATTATGTTCTGCTGGACAACCTTTTTGGCATCGACTGTATATACATAGGATAACTGGATACGGTTACACTTTTGACTCTGGTTTAATGCATACAGTTGTTTCGTACAGGACGAACCTGCACTCTTCAGTGCATGACCAAAGGTCGACTACAGAGAATATTTACAGCATCAAAAATATTACGTCCTTCGATTTCCATGGGGGGTTAATTGCGTCATAGAAAACAATAGAAAATTCACTTCACGTTTCTCAGTAGAAATTATGGTTTATACGGTGTCCCTGTTAACAAACTTGTCTCGAGCCTGCCCATGAATATCTCCTTATTATCTAAGGGGCTGACATTTTGTCCTACTCCTGAAGATATTGATGTGTTTGGTCTTAAGAAAGATATAAAAGACTATGTTAGGCGCATTCGCATAAAAGAATACTTCTACTCTGACAATGAAATAGATAGTAACTTTTCCAACGTACCAGCGTTCAGAAAAAAATCCAACTGGCGTCCTGATAAGAACAGAGAATTAACCCTTGAGGCATATGCCAGTGCGCTGGAAAAGAAAATTGTCACAAACAACCTTGGTGCTAGGTACCATAGAAATCTTACTAGGGAGGAACAAAATGCATTGACAGATTTACGGGGATATGAGGACATAGTAATAAAACAAGCTGACAAATTAAGGATCGGCAGTAGTTGTCATAGACTAGGTAAAATACCGAGGAGGCCAGTCGGCAACTTAAGTCGAAGTCCTTCGATTTCCATGGGGGATTAATTGCGTCATAGAAAACAATAGAAAATTCACTTCACGTTTCTCAGTAGAAATTATGGTTTATACGGTGTCCCTGTTAACAAACTTGTCTCGAGCCTGCCCATGAATATCTCCTTATTATCTAAGGGGCTGACATTTTGTCCTACTCCTGAAGATATTGATGTGTTTGCTCTTAAGAAAGATATAAAGGACTATGTTAGGCGCATTCGCATAAAAGAATACTTCTACTCTGACAATGAAATAGATGGTAACTTTTCCAACGTACCAGCGTTCAGAAAAAAATCCAACTGGCGTCCTGATAAGAACAGAGAATTAACCCTTGAGGCATATGCCAGTGCGCTGGAAAAGAAAATTGTCACAAACAACCTTGGTGCTAGGTACCATAGAAATCTTACTAGGGAGGAACAAAATGCATTGACAGATTTACGGGGATATGAGGACATCGTAATAAAACAAGCTGACAAATTAAGGATCGGCAGTAGTTGTCATAGACTAGGTAAAATACCGAGGAGGCCAGTCGGCAACTTAATGACACACAGGTTTATGTCCCATAGGAGAGTGACCCTACTAAGAAGATGATTAAGAAAATCAACACAAGGACTAAAAACTACATATAGATGGGCATATTAGCGAGGCTACACTGAAGTACACACAAACACCAATATCTGTACAATACATCGTGTCATCCTAGGAAGTGTAAAGAGAGAATACCGTATGCACAAGCCTTGAGACTAAAGCGGATATGCTCGACATCAGGGGCATTTGAGCAAAGGGTGGCAGACCTGTGTAGGTTTTTGGTTTCCCGGGGATATAAAGAACAATTTGTCAAACATCAAATACAAAAGGCAACGACGGTGAGTAGAGAAGATGCTTTGACACCCAGACCAAAAACTACAAACAATGGAACACCTTTTGTGGTGACTTTTCATCCAGGCCTACCCAATATTGGAGGCATCTTACGTGACTTACAACCAGTTTTACATAGTTCTGAAAGATGTGAGAAAGCAATACCGGAGACTCCAATGATGGCTTTCAGAAAACCAAAGAGTTTACACGACTATCTAGTGATTGCAAAGATTAAAGCAAACATTAGGAGACAGTCCAGAGAGGAACAGTACGGTGTGGTGACAAAAGATGTGATGTATGCAATTATCTCAATACGGGAAGCACCTTCTCAAGTCACACCACTAAGAAAGCTTATTCAATTAACTATCATCTGGACTGTAATTCAAGTAATGTAATATATTTGCTTAGCTGTAAAGTATGCGGTGTACAATACGTGGGTTCAACAACTACCAAATTTAGACTCCGATTTAATAACCACAAGAGCCGATTACGTAATCACTCTAGACTGTCAACTGTTAACAAGCAGAATGATGACTTCATTTATAGACACTTTTTTACTGAAGGACACTCGGGTCTAAAGGACCTTAACATTCAGCTCATAGATAAAGTAAATAGCAGTGACGAGTTGCATAACAAAGAATTGGCCTATAAGCTGAAATCTATAAGAACAAATGGACTTAATTAAAGTGTTTTTTTCTATAACCAGAATCGGCGAGGTAGAGTATGATATTTACGTAAGTCGTATTAGTTATATATTTTATACTTTGTGTAGTGCGTGCATGTGCGCTCTTTTTAGTTTATTATGTTAGCGCGCGCATCTGTTTTTTTTTTTACAGTTGGTCTGTGAGCGCGCACTTCGTTAGTAGTCTTACGTATATACAGCAACATCATATATCACGTATGTAACGGTTTTTCAGTCATTCACTCTGATGAAGACTGAACTTTACGCAGTCGAAATATAGGTGGTTAACGTGTTGAATCGTTTCAACTTCATTTGTGTTTATTTATATAGTGTTTGTGAAGGAGAATTCAAGCGTTTGATGCTTGTGACAAGTTATATATATATATATATATATATATATATATATAATACAGTCGATGCCAAAAAGGTTGTCCAGCAGAACATAATGTAATACTTTAATATCCATTGTTTTGGCCTATTGTTTTGGTCTAGACAATAGCCCAAAACAATGGATATTATAGTATTATATTATGTTCTGCTGGACAACCTTTTTGGCATGGGGTGGGGTGGGGGGGAGGGGGGGGGGGGTGGCAAGGGGTGTGGAGGACTAGTTCAAACATTATCGCGAATAACTAACTTTACCTGGCGTATGGCGCAACAATTTGCTTAGTGGAATACGTACATTTCCCACTAGGTCCGAGAAAAAAAGTGCATTTTTTGGATGCAAACTTTGAAAAGTGAGTTACTGGCTTTTAACTCTCTGTCGTCCGATCGTGTGCGAGTTCAATTGGTGAAATCCTTAGTGGTAACTCAACCCTCCCCACTCAGTTTAAGTTTCGCTAGCCCGGGGTAATTAAATACTGCTGACTTTTTAAGCTGACGGCTCAAACTTTCCCCACAATACCATTCGGGAGAATTCTACGTATTCGTAGACGGTAGGTATCGCTGCTTCTGTAGGGTTTTAAATGAAATGTGCTCATATTTTATCGAAAAATGCCACTGTCAGAGAGCTTCAGGACATCATTAAGTCTGAGGACGGCTGAAAAGTACTTAGCTTGCTTCTAGTAGGCTTTGTAAGGGGATTTCACAGGGTTTTGCTGTTGTGTTTGTGCTTTCAGACACAAGAAAAAATTCTTCAATGAAATCCTTGAAATCCTGCAGTTGGCAGTCTTTTCCCCCTTCTCAACCTATTAGGATGTGTTTTTGTCACTTTAAAGCAACGGCTTGAGTCCAAATCACCGCTCTTGGTTGTAGGGGTGAAAGACTTATAAAAAAAATCCTACAGGAGTCCCAGAGGGGGGGGGGGACCCCTTGTGGAATTTGTGTCCATTACCCAGCATGCAATTGGAGGTGGGAACAGGAAAACGTGGTGCAGAGAAATGCAGTGACAAGTCCACAGTCGCTTGGTGTGTTTTGTGCCAACAAAACCTGGTGGTTGGAAAGATTAAAGAAGGTACTGTAACGACTGAGTGCTGACTTTTTTTGCTTTTGATTTCAAGTGCGAATGGGAAGGGTGTTTTGAGCCAATTTTTAGCTTCTTAAAATTCGCGAAAATCGAAGAAACAAAACGATTGCCAAAACAAATGAGCTTTTCTCCATAGTGAGAGAGTCGAGCGATCCATGGTATAGCTCTGACTTTGAAGCCATTCATCTCCTTCGCATAACATCGCAACATCGTCTTTCCAGCATGTCTAGATGTGATGCAATATTTTTTCTAGTATCGGACTAATGCGTCTTATTTTTACACGCGCGGACGGTAAAGAGTACACATTAATTGACTTGTGTAACCTAAATTTCAAAGTGGCGCCATTTCTCGAGCTTTTAATGGCTTTCGATTGCACTATACTGCAATACAACGTTCCCTTAATGTAGATTGAGTTTAATCGATGGAATTTTGCTGTATTTTCAGTAAAAATAGCAGAAAATGGCATTTTTCTAACCCAACCCTAACCTCTAGCTCTCAAAAATATAAATTAAGGGGTAGATCTAACACAAGTACATTTTGCGATAGAAAGGCCAGAAAAGTCTTAAACTGTCACTTGCCCTTTCAAGAAAACGGCACAAACACGAGTTATTGGCTTTCAAAGCTAAAGGCTCACAAGATCTAGCATGTTCTCACAAAAGGGGGCCTTAGGTTAAAGTAAAAGTAAAGTAAAGCGACCTTATTTAACGTCGGTAACTCGTAACAGTCTTGAAAGACTGATAAACTTGAGGCCGACGGGAGACCTACGATTAACGTCCTTATCCGAAAAGACGTGAAGGTCTAACCATTTGCAGTTCGTGAACGAGATTGTTTCACAAAGGCAGCACCTTCTACTCAGTTATTTTAAGACCCTGAGTGTTGGTCCGGCCGGGGTTCGAACCCGCGACCTCCCGCACAACAGACCGGCGCTTAACCAGTGAGCTAACCGGGAGGCGGTCAAAGGTTCCAAGGCTTCTTTTGTGAAAACATGCTAGATATATATATATATATATATATATATACAGTCAATGCCAAAAAGGTTGTCCAGCAGAACATAATATAATACTTTAATATCCATTGTTTTGGCCTATTGTCTTGGTCTAGACAATAGCCCAAAACAATGGATATTATAGTATTATATTATGTTCTGCTGGACAACCTTTTTGGCATTGACTGTATATATATATATATATGTATATACAGCAAAGTGCAAAAACTTTGACCCCCCGCACCTCAACTATATAACTATATCGGGTGCATTATGGGTAGGAGTAAGTTCATTAAAATGCAACTACAGCCGATATCCGCACGCGATTGCAAATCATCATAGCGAAGACTTGTTTAGTTGATTAATAATATACATGAAAAAAATTCTCGATTCTGATTGGCTAAGAGCAGTGCAGTTCAAATGAAATTGAGTGCAAAAAGTGTAATTCAGTGCAAAAAAGTGTAATCTATCCTGATTGGCTAGTGAAACAATACAAAATCAAGGACAGCCAATCAGATCAGACTTTTAACAATAGACAATTTTGCTGAAAATTTGTTGGTAAACAAGCAAAAAAAAGTGGCTGCCATTTTTGAAAATCAAAGATTTGCTCAACCAAAACCAGGCAGGGCGGACTTTCCACAAAAACAAGGGATTTCCAGCCGAGAATATTTTCAATTGGTGGAAGTAGATGTCCGGTTGCTCTGTTCAAAGAGTTTGTAAGCCGAAGACTAGTTCAGTTACGGAACACTGGGCCATTTTACCTCTCGATAAAACACAACAGGAAAGCGAACGACGTGGTTTGGTCCAAAGTCCAGCCGATGAAAGTGATGAAGTCAACGAACAGGAAGAGTGCGAACTTTCTATGGCCATTTCCCGACGTAACAACAGTTCAAGTGAACTAGTTCCTCTCCAAGACAACCATCAGATCACACAAAACGCCATCCCGTTGCAAAGCCACCCTGGGCCTGGATGCCTGCCCTCGGCACAACAATTTCGCAGTGCCAATGCCAGTACAGTCAATGGCCAGCCCTTCGGCTTCCAACAGCAATGCGACCTCACACACGGCCTTTTCCATGAATCCAATGATGATGGGATCTCAGGCTCAGAACCTCATGAACACTTTCAATAACTGCAAAGTAGTGTTCAACTTCAACAACAAGTCCTCGCCAGGTTCAATTCCTCCTTGCAAACGAGCGATTCCGACTCCGATTAAACTACTTGAAGTGAACTTAAACTGGACAATTTAGCCTAATTACGGCTGAAATCTCTGTTTAAAGCAAAATGTTAGCTTCAAAACGTGCATTTCCTACCGAAGAACTGATGAATGAACTTTGTTTTCGTGTCATTGACTTTGCAGACTGTGGTATTATGGGTTGCTATTTGTGTAATAGCCAATCAGTTGGAATAAAACACTCACGTGAGGTCACGCGCCCTTGAACAACAAATTGAATTAGTGTCGTCACTTCCTTTGTCTGAAATGTTTTCATGTAAATTATTAAGAAGTAATCATACGATTTCTCGTGCAATTTGGGATTAATTCACACTCGTGTTTTTCAAAGAGCTCAAATTGTACTCGCCCTGCGGGCTCGTGCAATTTTGATACTCTTTGAAAAACCCACTCGTGCGAATTAATCCCAAATTGCACTCGAAACCGTATGATTACCTATACTTATAGTTCAAGAACATATCTAAAATACAACACTTTTACTCGGAACAGGCAGGAATGCTTAAAGTAACCTGAGTATTTAAATGCACTCCATATATTTACTGTTAGGTCGGGTATTTTTTCTGATTTTATAAATTAATGTTCAAGTTAGAAGAACGTAACCCGGACGGAACTACATGCCGAATTTCATCTGCTAAGCAAGAATTCAACGCTATTTTTGAAACTGTTTCGCGGAAAATTGAAGAGATTAAAAGGTTTACATGCACAATTTCATAAATTTATTGACAACAAATTCATAAAACAATTAATTATTTTGATTGAGGAACGGATAGAAATCAACGTACCCCATACATTCTCATATTATAATATGGTACTAAAGGTTTCTAAAATTTTCTAATAAACTCCAGTTTTATTCAAGGTTCGGCGGGATCCTGTTTTATTTTTTATGGTATTAATTTGTTCGTGAATGCTTTTATGAAAGGCACGTTCGATAATTCTTGGTTTCGCATCGCTAATGCTCTTAATATTGTTGCACAGTTTACATTTCTTTCATTCTTAAAAAATATTTTCTATGCAATTTATTTAATAATTCTGACGAACTGTTTATAATAGCTTCGTGAAAACCAAAAACGTTAGCAGCTATGGACCCATATAACAACATCATTTTATTGTGAATTCTAGTTTCCTAATTTCGTAGATAACGAGCCGCGACAAACTTTTGAATATTTAATTTTCGAAGTTTCATTTTGTAATTATATTGCAGCTCCAAACAACATCAGTTTTTTTCTCAGTTTGTGACTTTCGTCTCATCGGGATCAGCTAAAAATAAACATACAGCAGTTAAATAAAATAAACACACAGCAGTTAAATCTGAAAACGATTCGATGGTCAAACTGTAAGAGGTTTTCTTACGTTACACTATAAAGTGTTTATTTTGCTTTGTCAAAACTTTTTAACTATAAGCCAGGCTCTTGTGCAGTCTGTACAGTCAGCTCTGTACATATGAATCCTTTCATTCTGCTCTTTGAAACGTTCTATCAGTCTTATAACACTGATCAGTTCAGTCTTCACAGAGGTAGAAGACAGAGAACGGAATAACTGTGCTGCTACCGATATGAATTATTTCATCGCTCTGGTTGTGGTTTAGAATCACTGACAAAAATCACTGACAAAAAATGTAGAATGTCAGAGTTTCAAACGAATTGATATTGGCCCTGAACCCACATATACAGATCAGGGCCGGGTGTACTAATCATGTCTCCTCTACATGGGTTATATCGATATTTTAGGTCATCAGAAGATCTCCTAACAGCTTCACAAATAGCTCTGAATTCACGCTTTGAACCTGTAACTTCGGCATGATCATTTTCCGTTCTCTTTCCGCCGACCAGGGATATGTTCTGTTTTGCAAATACTCGACTTAAAAGTAAATATATCAGGAGTACATTGAAATACTCAGGTTACTTTCAGCTTTCCTGCCTGTCCCGAGTAAAAGTTTTGTATTCTAGATAAATTCTTGAACTTTAAATCAACTACGTAAGTCTTCGCATGATGATTTGTAAACGCTCGCGGATATCGGCTGTAGTTGCATTTTAATGAGCTTTACTCCTACCCATAATGCACCCGATATAGTTATATACTTAGTTGAGGTGCGGGGGGTCAACGTTTTTGCACTTTGTTGTATATATATATATATGCCTTTTGTTCTCCATTGTTTTAGCTGTCAAGTTTGACACGAATACAAAAGGTATATATATATTTGCAGAGCAATGTTTTTTAAAACGGGTGTTATATCAAACAATCGTTGTCGTTCAGAGTAATATGATATGTATTTATAGCAATAGCCTGCGTAGCCAGTACTGTAGTATTTTTCATCCACTCGAATATTTGCCATCCTTCATTACAATTGTCTCAGTTTTTCTTCTGTGTGCCTGGCAAGCACCTGCTAATTGGAGTATAGTTATCTTTGTCATGAGAAAGTTAATCATTTGGTAGAACCCGTGATCTGAATTTCTAACGAGACCTGAAACAACCATAGGGGTTGATCAAAGTCAGCACTCGGCCGCTAAACCAGGTTTCTGATCAGTAAACAAAAAGCCAACAACCTTCTCATCCTCACCCCTCCCTTCTAATCGGTATTCAAAAATAGCTCTGGTGTCAGGGGTAGGCGTATTTTCTGGAATAACCCAATAATAAAATATAATACTTATCCGGTCACAAAACATATAACACTGTAAGAAGTGCTAACGAAAGCTTGCTTGCAAGCCGGAATATCGAAACAGTAAATTATATGTTAAAATTAACATATTTAATTAACATAAAATTAACACTCTCATATATACTAGTTATATTATCATTTTGACTGATACTATACCGTGAAATATCCCACGAGTGACTTGATGTTTCATCATATAAACTCGAGATTTTATTAATGGCATACAATGTACGATACCACGAGAAAGCATAAAGTTTTATCCTATGCTCATATAACTTTCCTCATCCATACTTCACTAGCTAATGCAAGTCAAACTAAATTGTTTTAATTGAACTGAACTATATATATATATATATATATATATATAGTATAATTCTGTCAAATCCAACTATATCAATATATCGGGTGCATTGTGGGAAGGATTACTCGTTACTCGACTACTCTAGCCCGTTCACCCGCACACGAGACCGACGCAATAATTGCTACCTTCAGCATGCATCTGAGGGTTTTGGAGGAAGTTACCAAAAGAAATTGTTCATAATTTTGTTCACCTGTTTAAGTCGTATTAATTGGAACATCATCCACCTCACAGTTATGAGCGCGTAATTTCAATTGTCACGATCTGTGCATGGCCACTTGAAGCGGAATGGCTTCGGCCAGATTAAATCCAAGTTTTTCCACTTAATCATCGAGAAGGTATTTATATTTATACCGCCAGATGTCTTCAAGCTGTTCCTACTAAAAAAAAACAGCTCAATTCGGCAAAGACTTTAAACTTGAAATTGAGATATTTCGTTGAAGGTCGCGTCGCGGTAAACCAGTGGTTAAAAGTTCGATATAGTGGGCTAAAGCAGCGAAAGACGAGTTTTATTTGTCTTTTGGTTGACCCTCACGGTTCCGCAGAGTATAACAAAAATATGTATGTAAGGCTAACTACGAGAAAGGTAAGCGTTGTCCTAATAAATAAATTAGTCTTTACAATTTCGGATGCAGTTTTGATATTTAGGTAAATTTCCATTTTACTAATACGGTTTATAAATAACTACGCCAACCACGTCGCTTCATTTTATCAGCATATTCAATTTCATTCAAATTTGTCACGTTTTTTTTCGGCTGTCCTGTGAATGATGACAAATGCAGTAATCACATTGAGGGAGTAGAATTTCACAAAGAGTTTTCCTTAATTATTTTCAAATGCAAAAATTATAGAAGTGGAACAAACAAAACACAGTCAAAGCAAAACGTAAAATGATATAATAGCATCTGCTCTTTTATTTTCATTAATTTGACTTAGCTACTAAACTTCTATAGAAACTACAGAATCATTAAGGTCGCTACACACGAAGGGACAAGTTCCTGCGACAAGTACTAGTCCCTGGGACTTGTCCCCTCGTGTGAACTAGGAAAAAATATTGTCGCGGGGACAAAATTTACCGGTGTGAAGTTAGCAGCCTGTTCAGCAGCCTGTTCAAACTGTGAAGTTAGCAGCCTGTTCGCTAGCAGCCCGTTCACCATAACATAACATAACCGCTAACAGATGATTTACAAAAGGTTTCAGTTCATAATATATTAAATTTGGAAAACGGGCTTTGTAGATGGTTTCACACTTACTTACATTTGGAAAATCGGGCTTTTTAGATGGTTTCACACTTACTTAAATTTTGAAAATCGGGCTTTGTAGATGGTTTCACACTCACTGGAATTTGGAAAATCGGGCTTTGTAGATGACTTAGCACTTGCTTAAATTTGGAAAATCGGGCTTTGAAGATCGCTTCACGCTTGCTTAGATTTGGAAAATCGGGCTTTGTAGATGGTTTCACACTTATTTAAATGGCGAAAATCGGGCTTTGTAGATGACTTAGAACTAGCCGAAATTTTGAAAATCGAGCTTTGTAGATGGTTTCACACTTACTTAAATTTTGAAAATCGGGCTTTGTAGATGGTTTCACACTCACTGGAATTTGGAAAATCGGGCTTTGTAGATGGTTTCACACTTACTTAAATTTGGAAAATCGGGCTTTGTAGATGGTTTCACACTCACTGGAATTTGGAAAATCGGGCTTTGTAGATGACTTAGCACTTGCTTAAATTTGGAAAATCGGGCTTTGAAGATCGCTTCACGCTTGCTTAGATTTGGAAAATCGGGCTTTGTAGATGGTTTCACACTTATTTAAATGGCGAAAATCGGGCTTTGTAGATGACTTAGAACTAGCCGAAATTTTGAAAATCGAGCTTTGTAGATGGTTTCACACTTACTTAAATTTTGAAAATCGGGCTTTGTAGATGGTTTCACACTCACTGGAATTTGGAAAATCGGGCTTTGTAGATGGTTTCACACTTACTTAAATTTGGAAAATCGGGCTTTGTAGATGGTTTCACACTCACTGGAATTTGGAAAATCGGGCTTTGTAGATGACATAGCACTTACTTAAATTTTGAAAATCGGGCTTTGTAGATGGTTTCACACTTGCTTAAATTTGGAAAATCGGGCTTTGTAGATGGTTTCACACTTACTTAAATTTTGAAAATCGTGCTTTGTAGATGGTTTCACACTCACTGGAATTTGGACAATTGGGCTTTGTAGATGACATAGCACTTACTTAAATTTTGAAAATCGGGCTTTGTAGATGGTTGCACACTTGCTTAAATTTGGAAAATCGGGCTTTGTAGATGACATAGCACTTACTTAAATTTGGAAAATCGGGCTTTGTAGATGGTTTCACAATTGCTTAAATTTGGAAAATCGGGCTTTGTAGATGACTTAGCACTTACTTAAATTTGGAAAATCGAGCTTTGTAGATGGGTTCACACTTGCTTAAATTTGGAAAATCGGGCTTTGTAGATGACATAGCACTTACTTAAATTTTGAAAATCGGGCTTTGTAGATGGTTTCACACTTGCTTAAATTTGGAAAATCGGGCTTTGTAGATGGTTTCACACTTACTTAAATTTTGAAAATCGCGCTTTGTAGATGGTTTCACACTCACTGGAATTTGGACAATTGGGTTTTGTAGATGACATAGCACTTACTTAAATTTTGAAAATCGGGCTTTGTAGATGGTTTCACACTTGCTTAAATTTGGAAAATCGGGCTTCGTAGATGACATAGCACTTACTTAAATTTGGAAAATCGGGCTTTGTAGATGGTTTCACAATTGCTTAAATTTGGAAAATCGGGCTTTGTAGATGACTTAGCACTTACTTAAATTTGGAAAATCGGGCTTTGTAGATGGGTTCACACTTGCTTAAATTTGGAAAATCGAGCTTTGTAGATGGCTTAGCACTTACTTAAATTTGGAAAATCGGGCTTTGTAGATGGTTTCACACTCACTGGAATTTGGACAATCGGGCTTTGTAGATGACATAGCACTTACTTAAATTTGGAAAATCGGGCTTTGTAGATGGTTTCACACTTGCTTAAATTTGGAAAATCGGGCTTTGTAGATGACTTAGCACTTACTTAAATTTGGAAAATCGGGCTTTGTAGATGGGTTCACACTTGCTTAAATTTGGAAAATCGGGCTTTGTAGATGGCTTAGCACTTACTTAAATTTGGAAAATCGGGCTTTGTAGATGGTTTCACACTTGCTTAAATTTGGAAAATCGGGCTTTGTAGATGACTTAGCACTTACTTAAATTTGGAAAATCGGGCTTTGTAGATGGGTTCACACTTGCTTAAATTTGGAAAATCGGGCTTTGTAGATGGCTTAGCACTTACTTAAATTTGGAAAATCGGGCTTTCTAGATGGTTTCACACTTGCTTAAATTTGTATAATCGGGCTTTGTAGATGACTTAGCACTTACTTAAATTTGGAAAATCGAGCTTTGTAGATGGTTTCAGACTTATTTAAATGGCGAAAATCGGGCTTTGTAGTTGACTTAGCACTAGCTGAAATTTTGAAAATCGGGCTTTGTAGATGGTTTCACGCTCACTGGAATTTGGAAAATCGGGCTTTGTAGATGACATAGCACTTACTTAAATTTTGAAAATCGGGCTTTGTAGATGGTTTCACACTTGCTTAAATTTGGAAAATCGGGCTTTGTAGATGGTTTCACACTTACTTAAATTTTGAAAATCGGGCTTTGTAGATGGTTTCACACTCACTGGAATTTGGAAAATCGGGCTTTGTAGATGACATAGCACATACTTAAATTTTGAAAATCGGGCTTTGTAGATGGTTTCACACTTGCTTAAATTTGGAAAATCGGGATTTGTAGATGACTTAGCACTTATTTAAATGGCGAAAATCGGGCTTTGTAGATGATTTAGCACTTGCTTAAATTTGGAAAATCGGGCTTTGTAGATGGTTTCACACTTGCTTAAATTTTGAAAATCGGGCTTTGTAGATGACTTAGCACTTGCTTAAATTTGGAAAATCGGGCTTTGTAGATGGTTTCACACTTGCTTAAATTTGAAAAATCGGACTTTGTAGATGGTTTCACACTTACATAAATTTGGAAAATCGGGCTTCGTAGATGACTTAGCACTTGCTCAAATTTGGAAAATCGGGTTTTGTAGATGGTTTCACACTCACTGAACTGCAGAAACGTTGATAGTCACCACACCAGCCTTGAGGTAACGAGAATTCAGATATCCGATTCCTGATTTCCGATTTGTGATTTCAAAAATCAAGTGGAAAAAGAACAGAAAGTTGGATATCCTGATTTCAGAAATCAGAAATCAGAAATGGTTTCTTGGTTTAAAAGCCAGCTGAATAACCACACCAACATATTTAACATATTTAAATTACTGAAGTAACCTTTATCAACATCCCGGTCCGTCACGCGCTTCCAACGTTTTAACGTTAGATTATCATGTATGTCAGTCTTTCATCACGTTGTATACGGTTTCGTTGTATCCGGTTTAAATAAAGCCAACCTTTTAAAAGTTGGCAGTCTATCCCGATGAAGTCGGAACACTCATAGGAAACACGTGGTAATAACACGTTGTTGTACTCTTTTGACGCTAACTGGGTTTTCATAAAAAGAAAGAAATAAATCTCGAAAGAAACTGTTAGAATAATGCTCTGATATTCTGACAAACCGCAATAATGTAAATGCCCTAGCTGATAAGATAAGAAACCTCATGAACCATATGTATCCTATATCAATGTATATATATATGATTGAGCAATTGAAATAAAACTCTGTAGTTTCTCCTGATCATTGTGTGTGTGGTGCGTTAAAGTGTTATGACGACATCACAAAACCTAACAGAAACAAAAGGTTTGTTGTTGTAAAGCTACCCGTGGTTTTCTTTGTCAAAACTCTTCTACGTGCCGTCAGTTTCCAGAGCACACTGCCGATATCGTTAGCATGCGAAAACATTCGTCTGTACTCGTAGTTTCATATACGTATAGGCCATAGAAAACCACAATAATGAAGTGCAAACTACAATAAAACGCGTTTTCGTATCATTCGTGGAGGGAAAACTAGAATAAAACGTAATTTACGTATACTTTGTGAATTTGTCATGTTTTACCCTCAGTCCCCTCCTCTTCCCTATTTTAGACCGGAAATAATGCCATTAGCAAGCTGACAACAGCGATAATGTCTGGAGCTTGTTTACACAAGTTGGCATACATCGGGGTGTTTGCATGTAAAACGCGGATACGGATGGCGAATGACGGATGGCGGATGGCGGATGGCGGATGGCGGATGGCGGATGGCGGATATGTTAAAATTAATATATTTAAAAAAATTAAAAATAATTGTTGAGCAGTACATCTACGAGAACTCTGGTTTCGTCTGTAAAAAATTAAGCAAGTGTGAAACCATCTACAAAGCCCGATTTTCCAAATTTAAGTAAGTGCTATGTCATCTACAAAGCCTGATTTTCCAAATTCCAAAGAGTGTGAAACCATCTACAAAGCCCGATTTTCAAAATTTAAGTAAGTGTGAAACCATCTACAAAGCTCGATTTTCAAAATTTCAGCTAGTGCTAAGTCATCTACAAAGCCCGATTTTCGCCATTTAAATAAGTGTGAATCCATCTACAAAGCTCGAATTTCCAAATTTAAGTAAGTGTGAAACCATCTACAAAGCCCGATTTTCCAAATTCCATTGAGTGTGAAACCATCTACAAAGCCCGATTTTCAAAATTTAAGTAAGTGTGAAACCATCTACAAAGCCCGATTTTCCAAATCTAAGCAAGCGTGAAGCGATCTTCAAAGCCCGATTTTCCAAATTTAAGCAAGTGCTAAGTCATCTACAAAGCCCGATTTTTCAAATTTAAGTAAGTGCTAAGTCATCTACAAAGCCCGATTTTCCAAATTTAAGCAAGTGTGAAACCATCTACAAAACCCGATTTTCCAAATTTAAGTAAGTGCTATGTCATCTACAAAGCCCGATTTTCCAAATTCCAGTGAGTGTGAAACCATCTACAAAGCCCGATTTTCAAAATTTCAGCTAGTGCTAAGTCATCTACAAAGCCCGATTTTCGCCATTTAAATAAGTCTGAAACCATCTACAAAGGTCGATTTTCCAAATTTAAGTAAGTGCTATGTCATCTACAAAGCCCGATTTTCCAAATTTCAACAAGTGCTAAGTCATCTACAAAGCCCGATTTTCCAAATTTAAGCAAGTGTGAAACCATCTACAAAGCCCGATTTTCCAAATCTAAGCAAGCGTGAAGCGATCTTCAAAGCCCGATTTTCCAAATTTAAGCAAGTGCTAAGTCATCTACAAAGCCCGATTTTTCAAATTTAAGTAAGTGCTAAGTCATCTACAAAGCCCGATTTTCCAAATTTAAGCAAGTGTGAAACCATCTACAAAACCCGATTTTCCAAATTTAAGTAAGTGCTATGTCATCTACAAAGCCCGATTTTCCAAATTCCAGTGAGTGTGAAACCATCTACAAAGCCCGATTTTCAAAATTTCAGCTAGTGCTAAGTCATCTACAAAGCCCGATTTTCGCCATTTAAATAAGTGTGAATCCATCTACAAAGCTCGAATTTCCAAATTTAAGTAAGTGTGAAACCATCTACAAAGCCCGATTTTCCAAATTCCATTGAGTGTGAAACCATCTACAAAGCCCGATTTTCAAAATTTAAGTAAGTGTGAAACCATCTACAAAGCCCGATTTTCCAAATCTAAGCAAGCGTGAAGCGATCTTCAAAGCCCGATTTTCCAAATTTAAGCAAGTGCTAAGTCATCTACAAAGCCCGATTTTTCAAATTTAAGTAAGTGCTAAGTCATCTACAAAGCCCGATTTTCCAAATTTAAGCAAGTGTGAAACCATCTACAAAACCCGATTTTCCAAATTTAAGTAAGTGCTATGTCATCTACAAAGCCCGATTTTCCAAATTCCAGTGAGTGTGAAACCATCTACAAAGCCCGATTTTCAAAATTTCAGCTAGTGCTAAGTCATCTACAAAGCCCGATTTTCGCCATTTAAATAAGTCTGAAACCATCTACAAAGGTCGATTTTCCAAATTTAAGTAAGTGCTATGTCATCTACAAAGCCCGATTTTCCAAATTCCATTGAGTGTGAAACCATCTACAAAGCCCGATTTTCAAAATTTAAGTAAGTGTGAAACCATCTACAAAGCCCGATTTTCCAAATCTAAGCAAGCGTGAAGCGATCTTCAAAGCCCGATTTTCCAAATTTAAGCAAGTGCTAAGTCATCTACAAAGCCCGATTTTTCAAATTTAAGTAAGTGCTAAGTCATCTACAAAGCCCGATTTTCCAAATTTAAGCAAGTGTGAAACCATCTACAAAACCCGATTTTCCAAATTTAAGTAAGTGCTATGTCATCTACAAAGCCCGATTTTCCAAATTCCAGTGAGTGTGAAACCATCTACAAAGCCCGATTTTCAAAATTTCAGCTAGTGCTAAGTCATCTACAAAGCCCGATTTTCGCCATTTAAATAAGTCTGAAACCATCTACAAAGGTCGATTTTCCAAATTTAAGTAAGTGCTATGTCATCTACAAAGCCCGATTTTCCAAATTTCAACAAGTGCTAAGTCATCTACAAAGCCCGATTTTCCAAATTTAAGCAAGTGTGAAACCATCTACAAAGCCCGATTTTCCAAATTTAAGTAAGTGCTAAGTCATCTACAAAGCCCGATTTTCCAAATTTAAGCAAGTGTGAAACCATCTAGAAAGCACGATTTTCCAAATTTAAGTAAGTGCTAAGTCATCTACAAAGCCCGATTTTCCAAATTTAAGCAAGTGTGAACCCATCTACAAAGCCCGATTTTCCAAATTTAAGTAAGTGCTAAGTCATCTACAAAGCCCGATTGTCCAAATTCCAGTGAGTGTGAAACCATCTACAAAGCCCGATTTTCCAAATTTAAGCAAGTGTGAAACCATCTACAATGCCCGATTTTCCAAATTTAAGCAAGTGCTATGTCATCTACAAAGTCCGATTTTCCAAATTCCAGTGAGTGTGAAACCATCTACAAAGCCCGATTTTCCAAATTTAAGTAAGTGTGAAACCATCTACAAAGCCCGATTTTCCAAATTCCATTGAGTGTGAAACCATCTACAAAGCCCGATTTTCAAAATTTAAGTAAGTGTGAAACCATCTACAAAGCCCGATTTTCCAAATCTAAGCAAGCGTGAAGCGATCTTCAAAGCCCGATTTTCCAAATTTAAGCAAGTGCTAAGTCATCTACAAAGCCCGATTTTTCAAATTCCAGTGAGTGTGAAACCATCTACAAAGCCCGATTTTCAAAATTTAAGTAAGTGTGAAACCATCTAAAAAGCCCGATTTTCCAAATTTAAGTAAGTGTGAAACCATCTACAAAGCCCGTTTTCCAAATTTAATATATTATGAACTGAAACCTTTTGTAAATCATCTGTTAGCGGTTATGTTATGTTATGGTGAACGGGCTGCTAGCGAACAGGCTGCTAACTTCACAGTTTGAACAGGCTGCTGAACAGGCTGCTAACTTCACACCGGTACAAAATTTTGTCCCCGGGACTTGTCCCTTCAAATCAAACTGGTTTGAATTGAGGGGACAAGTCCCGGGGACAAAATAACAAGATTTTTCCTAATTCACACGAGGGGACTTGTCCCTTCGTGTGTACGCAACAAGGGATTTGTCCCGTGTGTGCCGACCTTTAACTTCCCCAAATTCATAAACTGACACCACTCATATTTTTAAGTCTCATCGTGATCAAGTGACAAAAGTAATCAGTGATATTGAACGGGTGACTGAATACACGTGAGGAATTTGAAAACGCACTGATGAATTAGGGATGAATGTACGATTTTGCACATAATTAGAAAGCTCTGAGGAGTAAAATCTAGGAGTGATGTTGAATTAAGTTTCAACCAAGCTACGTTTCCAAAACTTATTCATGAAACGAAATGAAATTTCACATGGTATTCTATATACGCTGAACTCACGAACGAGATCAAAGTTTTCATTTAAATGCGACGCGACCTTATTTAACGAAATATCTCAATTTGAAGTTTAAAGTCTTTGCCGGATTGAGATTTTTTTAGTAGGAAGGGCTTGAAGTCATCTGGTATAAATATAAATACCTTCTCGATGATAAAGTGGAAAAACTTGGTTTTAATCTGGCCGCAGCCATTGCGCTTCAAGTGACCATGCACAGATCGTGACAATTGAAATTACGCGCTCATAACTGTGAGGTGGATGATGTTCCAATTAAGAGCGACTGTCCACTAATATCGAGCAAACCGCGGCAAAAGATGAAAAAAATAAATCTTCATATTTCGTTCAAAGATAGGTTTTGGTCAGTTAGTAAACGTGCTGGGATTTTTTTGTTCAAAAATTTATTTAACAAAAAACGGTTACGGCCGGCGTGAGTCCGAGACAGCCTGAAATAAGAGTGATTTTACCGGTCTCTCTAACCTTGCCCTGTACAAACGCTAAAGGAGCTTCACATTTTTCGAATTCGGATATTTGTTTAGAAAGTATTGATCAACTGTTTGAGTGCAATAATTAGATTATAGCTTTATTCTCAAGATCCTGAGAGCCCACTTAAATACGCTGTAGTTTGCTAATTTGAAAACCTTATTTCAGGGCACTTTTTTGAAAAATAAATCTTATATGTGGTATAATTCAGAATCCATTGAAGCTTCGTTTTTGATACAAGTTAGCATTGATCTAAAACATATATGAGAATTAGTTTGGGTTATCTTCTCAGTGCTTCACACGAGCGGTGTGAATTTCGACGAAATGACAACATGAATTTGTAAACAGTCAAGTCTTATGTCTCTATCAATTCCAAGCCCGCCCATGCCCCCCCCCCCCCCGCCCCCGGGCATTTGTGGGGATTTTGTCATTTTGGAATCGGAACGTTGCAAATGCCCCACCGTGGGGCCAGCTAAGTTATGCAAATGCCCCACCCCGGGGCAAGTATAGCGAACCGGCCAAATTTCTTCGCCGTTTCAAAGCCACATTTCACCGCTTTTCTTTATTAAAGTAATGCAGTACTCACCTTCAAACACTTTCGTAAGTGCCCCCAAATCCCACATTCACTAGCCAGTTCCCAACAAACCGCACACTTCATCCCGAAACTGAGAAATCCCTAACGTCATGTTCACGGATGACTTTTCCGCCGCCATGTTGATCGATGAAGCAAGCACGTGTTGATCAGTTGAACAAAACAAAATCAAACACAGGGGATGGGTGGATATTGTTTTGACAAATGCCCCGGGCCCGGGCTGACGCAAAACAAATGCCCCACCCCAGGAACAGATAGCCCGGGGGGGGGGGATGGGCGGGCTTGGAATTGATAGAGACATTACTCTTCGACACTAGTGCAAAATATCGAACAGAAACCTATTGAAACAGCAGTTTTTAACAATAAACATAACTTAAAAGAGTTGATTGAACTTACCTTTTAAACCCATTGCTAGAAAATCGATTCTTACTAAATTTTCTTCCTTCTAAGTTGCCCTCTTCAATTGTAGTAATCCAAGGTCACAATTACCAATTAACTGTTCGGCGGGTCAGCTTCCAGACATGATGAAATAATAACGATTCTTGCGTTAATCGAATGGCTTTTGACCGCTTAATATAGGAAATATTTTAAAAACATACCTAGCTGCAAAAAAATCCACTGTTTCGATTGCATTTCGTGTTTTTGTAGGCAGCAGTTACAAGAGCGGATCCAGCCTTATGCATGTCACGCGCTCTGGTGTTTGCGTGGTTATGTCACGCGCTCTAGTTGGAGAGGGTGGGAGGGAGGGAAGGGAGAGATGAAATAAATAGGGGGGGAGGGATTTTTAACAAACCCTAGTTGGAAAAAAATCACAGGGGAGCATTATCAAATTATTTATCCGGCATATATCTCATTCGAGATTTTCCTAATAGTATTGTATACGCCTTCTGTACAGTTGAGGCTGGCTGTACTTCTGATATGAATGGTAAACCATTCATATTCAAATTTGGTACGGCGCAAAATAAATAAGTTACAAAACAAATAACATCCAACATGTCCAATGGGTTGCTAAATGCCCTCGTCCGGGATACCATAGAAGGCCAGCTTTTCTCCCGCTCCACGGGTTGGGTGTAGTCATGTAATGGTGCATAACGTGAAAACTAGCAGTGTGAATGAAGAGCCGTGAAAAGAGCCTCTTAGCTTGCTAGTTCATTCGCGAGAATGAGATTATAGATAGATACAGCCGCCGGATTGCACTGAAATATTCTGATTTCACCAAATATCCAAATTACCAAATACCCAAATTTTCACAATGCCGACTTTAAACCCCCCCGGGGGGGGGGGGGGTACTCTACCCAAAGTTGGGTAGGGGTGTGCCGCTGGGGCTCTGAAACCCTTACCTGTTTAAGACAAAAAAAATCAACTTTCCATACCCTGTTCAAGACAAGTGTTAAAATGTTCCCTCTATAAGACAAATAACAAATTATCTATACTTGGATGTCAGTGTTTATTGTGATCTTGTATATTGGTGTCATAACTAAATAAGTCTTCATCAAGCACTAGACTGAATAACGGCACTAGATAAATACCCATACCCTGTTCAAGATCTGTCGATGTGAAAATGGATACCCTTTCTAAGATCAGAAACTCGACGATCCACGATCTGACTAAGGTTTTTTAATATGTTGGGTTGGGTTTGGATTAGTTCACAGGACCATTAAATAAACAACACTGTAATTCCTCTTCTAATCTAACCTGACTTAGTATCCCCAATTGCTCGCTAATTTAGGGTTAGTCACTAGACCACGTGGATCGTGGCTCCTTACCGGCCACGTAAAATACCGGAGCTGCCGTCCGTACAGAGATTAACACGAAAACACTTACCCGAACCTACAGGAACAAAAATGTCAGTCAGCTGTCAGGATCGTTCTGGACGCCTCTTTGTTGGTGCTGCGCTCTGCTTTTGGCCATTTTCTTGCCTTTTCGTGTTTGGATATTTCTTGAGTAACACGACACGGCTGGGAGCCTCTGCGCAGCCAATGCCTAAGGAAGCTAGGGCGATACGCCTACAATGCTTTGAAAAGCCCAGTTCACTTCCGTACGTTCGCCGCTAAAACTTAGCTTCCTAGTTTTCACGGCTCTTCATTCGCATTGCTAGTTTTAATTCACGTTATGCGCACATACATGACTAGCTACACCCAACCCGTGGAGCGGGGAAATTAAAGCTTGCCTCTACGGTATCCCGGAGGAGGACATTAAACAACTCATTTGGACATGTTGGATGTTAATTGTTTTGTTTCTTATTTATTTGCGCTGTACCAAATTTGGTTATGAAATCTCAATGAATGGTTTACCATTCATATCAGAAGTACAGCCAGCCTCAACTGACTGTATAGAAAACGAATACAATACCATTAGGGAAAGTTCGAATGAGATATAAGCCGGATAAATAATTTGATAATGTTCCCCTGTGATGTTGTTCCCACTAGGGTTTGTTAACCCCCCCCCCCCCCCCCCCATTTATTTCATCTCTCTCTCCCTTCCCTCCCTCCTCCTACCCTCTCAAACGAGAGCGCGTGACATGACCACACAAACACAAGAGCGCGTGACATGCATAAAGCTGATGCTGCCTAAAAAACACGAAATGCAATCGAAACAGTGGTTTTTTTTTGCATCTAGGTATGTTTTTAATGCATTTCCTGTATTAAGCGGTCAAAAACCATTCGATTAATGCAAGAATCGTCATTATTCCATCATGTCTGGAAGCTGACCCGCCGAACAGTTAATTGGTAATTACAACAATTGAAGAGGGCAACTTAGAAGGAAGAAAACTTAGTAAGAATCGATTTTCTAGCAATGGGTTTAAAAGGTAAGTTCATTCAACTCTTTTAAGTTATGTTTATTGTTAAAAACTGCTGGTTCAATAGGTTTCTGCTCGATATTTTGCACTAGTGTCGAAGAGTAGGACTTGACTGTTTGCAAATTCATGTTGTCATTTCTTCGAAATTCACACCGCTCGTGTGAAGCACTGAGAAGATAACCCAAACTAATTCTCATATATGTTTTAGATCAATGCTAACTTGTATCAAAAACGAAGCTTCAATGGATTCTGAATTATACCACATATAAAATTATTTTTTCAAAAAAGTGCCCTGAAATAAGATTTTCAAATTAGCAAACTACAGCGTATTTAAGTGGGCTCTCAGGATCTTGAGAATAAAGCTATAATCTAATTATTGCACTCAAATAGTTAATCAATACTTTCTAAACGAATATCCGAATTCGAAAAATGCGAAGCTCTTTAGCGTTTGTACAGGGCACGGTTAGAGAGACCGGTAAAATCACTCTTATTTCAGGCTGTCTCGGACTCACGCCGGCCGTAACCGTTTTTTTTATTTTTCTCAAAGTTAAATAACTTTTTGAACAAAAAAATCCCAGCACGTTTACTAACTGACCAAAGCCTATCTTTGAACGAAATATGAAGAAATTTCTTTTTTTCATCTTTTGCCGCTATATTCTGATTTCGCTCGGTATTAGTGGACAGTCGCTCTTAATATGCCTTAAACAGGTGAACAAAATTTAGGAAATACTAAAGTAGGAACAATTTCTTTTGGTAACTTCCTCCAAAACCCTCAGATGCATGCTGAAGGTAGCAATTATTGCGTCGGTCTCGTGTGCGGGTGAACGGGCTAGAGTAGTCGAGTGACGAGTAATCTTCCCACAATTCACCCGATATATTGATTTATTCCTTCTATTATTGCTAATTTTCTGGTTTAATACCTGAAGAATTTACGGTTGAATCGTAAATATATTAGCCATTTACGATCAATCACTCGGTCGAATAGTTTAACGTCCATGTACGCTGTCCGACTGCTGCAGCAACGGCGAATTTGTAGCCAAGTTCTGCAGAATATCGATTCCCCGTAATTTTGCCTACCATCCGTAAAAGAGACAATTTATTTACTACTTTCGCAACTTGTGATTCTATTTTATTTCTTTGCGATTTATAACATCGTGTTCCGCAGAAGGGATGTAGACGCCATATCTGTACCCTGGTTCCAGAGGTTTCCTAGAGAGAAAGGCCGCGGACAAAGAGCCGCGAAGCGGCGATCAGCTCAGAAGAGAAAACAGTTCTCTTCTCGCTGCTTCGCGGCTAGCTGATCGCCGCTTCGCGGCTCTTTCTCCGCGGCCGTTCTATCTCTAGAAACCTCTGCGACCAGGGTACGATATCTGCAGAGTCGTGGCTATTTTGATATAACTAACAATAGAAATATTTTGAAAACGATATATTCAATAAATTCACCGCTTCTTCGATTATCGCATCATCTATGTAGTTCTGTCGCCACACTGGTGCTGACTGGGGAAAAGTCATAAGATCTATGTTGCTGACAAAAAATATGGAGGTTTACAACATGAATGGTGTTTAAATAAAAAAAAACTGATCAACTTGCGGGCCGATTCTCCAGGAACTGTATTTTGCAGTTAGTCTGTTCATAGAATTCTGTTTCACACAAACGGCGGAGTTTAATAAAACAGACAACTCATCAAAACATGAAACGAACAGGACATTTTGCGGTGAAGCGGTCCGATTCTCGACAGTTCATTTCGTAGTTAGTCTGCTCATAGAATCCTGTTCACAAACAAACGGAAGACCGTTTAGTGACCGTTAAGCGTTTAATAAAACAGACGAAGAAGATTAATATGCACCCTCCAACAGAAGAATACATAGATATGCTTTACACAAATGGTCTTCTTCCTATTATAACTAAACCCACTAGAGTAACTGATCATACTTCAACCCTTATTGATCATATATACACTAACTCGCCCATTTCCCAGGTTATATCTGGAATAGTTACTGTCGATCTATCTGACCACTTACCAGTGCTCTGTATTGTTAAATCAAAAATAGATAAAGCAACTAGTAAACGTCTTTATAGGGATTATTCAAAATTTAATAGTGACCAATTTTTAAATGATATAAATCTTATAAATTGGGAAGAAATCCTATCACCTACCAAAAATCTGAATGAAAAAAGCCATGATGCAATTACTGCAGTAAACAACATTGTTAATAAGCATGCCCCGAAGTAAACAAAAACAACTAAATAGACCATGGATTACAGCTGGTATTCTTAAATCTATTAAAAGAAAACACAAAATGTATCATACACATTTTCATAGCAAAGAACCAGAAAAAATAGAGAAATATAAGAAATATGCAAATATGCTAGCACATTTGAAAAATAAATGTAAAACAAGTTACTATAGCTCTCAGTTTTTAAAGTATAAGAATAATCTTAAATCTACTTGGAGGCTTATAGGTAATCTTATTAAACGGAAAACTAAAGGACAGTCCCTCCCTACTAGAATTACTTATGGTAATAAGACGTATACCAATGCGGCTGATATAGCTGAGCAATTTAATGACTTCTTTGCAAATGTAGGGCCAAATCTGGCAAGTAAGATAACAACTGATCGAACAACAAAGGAACCTACTCAGTATATAAGCCAGTCTCCATCTTCTAGCTTCTTTATGTCTCCAGTGACTCAATCTCAAGTTTTTACTCTTTTTGCTAGCCTGAATGAGGACAAGGCTTATATTAACATACCTAATAAATTTATTAAGCTTGCAAGTGCCCCTCTATCAATCCCCTTTAACAAAATATATAATGAGTCAATTTCGACAGGAATAGTTCCTGATATTTTTAAGATTTCAAGAATAACCCCAGTATTTAAAAATGGAAGTGCTATTGAACTAGGAAACTATAGGTATTAATAGCTATTATATCTGTCTTCAGTAAAGTTCTTGAGAAACTGGTCCAAAATCAGCTTATGTGTTTCCTAGAAAAGCAAGGTATACTGTATAATTATCAATTTGGATTTAGGAAAGGCTACTCAACTGAGTATGCAATTTCAGAAACAGTAGAGAACCTAAAAACAGCTATAGATGAAGGTAAAATAACTTGCGGAATATTCTTGGATTTTTCCAAAGCATTTGACACAATAAATCATGAGATACTGCTTGCAAAGATGTACAAATATGGAATCAGAGGATTACCCCATGCCTGGTTTACCAGTTATCTAAAGGATCGGAAACAATATGTAAAAATAGATGATACATAATCTAGTTTTAGGCCTATAGTATGTGGTATTCCTCAAGGATCTACGTTAGGTCCCCTGCTATTCCTGCTATATATAAATGACCTCCCAAACTCGTCTAAGAAACTACTATTTAGAATATTTGCAGATGATACTAATATTTTTTATTCTTCAAAAAACCTGAACGAATTAGAAAGTGTTATAAATGATGAACTTGTTAATGTTCTAAAATACTGTGCTGCTAACAAACTTTCAATCAACTTTAAGAAGACAAATTATATGCTAATTACATCCCCTAGAAAAAAGCCTAATATATATGCCATAACAACATGTAATATAGAAGAAAAAACGCAGATAAAATATTTTGGTGTTTTTATTGACAACCATTTACAATGGAATGCACAAATAAAACATGTCAATAATAAACTTGCAAAGAATATAGGTATTTTAAATAAACTTAGATACTATGTACCTATTAGCACACTTAAACAACTTTACTATACCCTAATATATCCATACATTAATTACGGCCTGATGAGCTGGGGCACTGCTTGTCAATCTCGGTTACAAGTAATTAAAACAAACAAAAAAAATGTATCCGCACTATATTTTTTGCTAAAAATAGATAGAGTGCTGCTCCATATTATAAGCTCCTTGATATACTTAATATTGAGAATGCCTTTAACCTTAAAATCTCTACTCTTATTCATAAAATTAAATATGTTAAAACAGATATTCCCCTAGCCTTTGCTGAATTAATTCCATCTGTTTCAGAAATCCATAACTATAATACTAGATATGCTTTAAATAAGAATCTATACAGACCAGCTTCTATGACAAACTATGGCTTATCAAGATTCAAGACCCTTGCATCAAGAATATGGGAAAAAATCCCTCTGAAAATTAAAAACTTATCACATAGTGGCTTTAAAAAAGAATACAAACTGTTCCTACTTGACAGCCAGCTATAATATTAATATTATTTTCATAAAGTTGGCATATATATATGACTACTACATTCTTGAGAAACTTATTTACAGCGTTAGTATTGTTATAGTACTTAGTAATAGTACTATAATTAGTATTAGTATTAGAATTAACACAAGTATCAACATTAGCATTAGATTATTATATTCATAAAATTATGAAACTTGAGAAACATTAAGATTATTATTATATTTATGAAATTATTTATATGTAAACTAATTATACCAATATTTCCTTTCGTATTACCAACACCCTTTTCCTCTGCTCTTTTTCTTATTTCTTTTGTATAATAGTCTGGCAGCAAGTGTAATCCCGTGGGATTTTAATGAAGAAAGCAAGCCACTAGTATAGTTGCATACAGGGGACTCTAAGGAACAAGAAAAATGTTGTCGGCAATTTTCTTAACTGTTACAAGGGTCTATACAGAGGGTTTAAAAAGTGATGTATATAACTCAGCATGGAAACGAGGCTGGAATATGAAATTGCCTATAACTTTTCTAAAAACCATCAAATCATCACAAAACTTGTCAGATATATATAGAAGAGTGTCTTTAATACTACGAAATTTTGTAATACATTTAGCAAAGTCACATGACTTATAGCATGAAAACGAGGCTGTACCCATATACGCGTCTTTCCAAGCATCAAATATCGCTATTATTGTGACCAAAATACCTAGACAATCTCTCGTAATTTCTGTTATTGTGAAACGTTTGTTTTAGATACTAGAGGAGATCAGGTGTCAACATGACATGGAAACGAGGATATCGCTTCGTTGATACAGCAATACAAATTCAAGTGGATAATCTATATAAAGATATCAGTTGTGTACACGATACAACTGAGCTGTCCATCGCTCAATATCTTCACTCTTATATACTCATCTTCATCGCTACTGTCGTCAAATTGCTCCACAAGATCATCATTAACATTGTCCCAGAGTTCTTCTTCAGAACAAGTACAAAGGTATGCAGTTGAGCCCTGCTTTGCGACACTGATATCGATTGTTGGAACAACGTTCCTTAACATAGTTGCATTTCACGAGTTGGATGATGGCCTCGGGTGCTGGCGATAACTGTGTCATAACAGGTTGCCATTCTTCTTCTTTACGTTCCCATCCGTAGGTATCTGGCGGCGGCAGGTCAGGATTCGGTACTCGGTTGTTATTCCAGACCATAACTTGATAGTGAGCACGTAGAATCTCCTCATGCAGTGCGGCGAGTGTTGGAGGAAGTCTTTCAGACTGGGCTTGTTTCTTGCGAAATAGCCACCATCGAAGATCCTTCACCTTTGTGAAGGTTGTCATTGGTATGTAAAGCTGACACACGAACCTCTCGATCGCATCAATGGTCTCCGTGGTTGGTGTAACAGTCGTACCGAGATTTCCCAGTTCGGTGATGATGGCTTCATCGGCGTCGCGGAAAATCTTTCAGCATGCAAGCTTCCCTTTGCCCGAGAAGCTCCCGGTGTTATCAGATCCACAGATGGCATAGAATGCAGGAAGTGCGGCTGTTTTAGCTTCACCGAGGGCTTGGACAATCGGCCCCAACTTGATTACTCTGTGATGTTGGCCCGTCCCTGTGACGAATGAAACATTGTCGCAAAGGTCCGGATACCTTCTCAATGCTAGAATGAAGACATCTGTGTCAGGAAAATGAATGCGTATTTCCGTTGCGCCAGCTGCTGTAGCATCAAGGGCGTGGAGCAAGATCTTGGTGTCTGCCTCTTCCTGGCTGCTCTGAAGATGTGTCACATCTTTGTGGGTTGCTTGACATTCACTTCCCCGTGCTACCACTAATCTCCTGCCCTGTTGTCTTATTGCATTGATGGCCTTCTCTGCTAGATACACCGTCAGATCCATCTTGGTTCTTGTGTCTGATAACAGCCTCTTCATTGGCACTTTGGCGATATGTGTAGGGTCAGTGATACGGTAGAACACAGGATCATGCCCAACTTGCCGTTTTACCCTAGTCGCTGATTTCAAAGACATCGGCACGTCATATCGGTCGAACATCAACTGCAGCTCGCTACTTTGTCTGTACTTCTCGTCAATTCGGTTGTTGAAGTGCTCAGCCAGTTGGCAGCAGTTCTTGATCCAGTCAGGCTTATCCAGGGACTATAGCTCAGCCATGCTGTCTACGATGTCTACTGTCATCTATGCGTTGCCCATTCGAGGACCATTCTCTTCGTTTACATTTTGACGAGGTATTCCGCCTTCTCAAGAATAGATAGTAGTGCACTTTTGCAAGAACAGTGAAGCATCGATCTGTCTGCGGCAAAAAGCGATCGCGGGACTAAGGAGAACTCGTACTGTCCAACCTTGATGTTAATCTCTGGACGGCTTTTATACACCATCATCATTCGCGCAAACAGCGACCTGTCCTCTCTGAGTTCAACTTTCTTGTCCTTCGTCATCACTTTTGCATTGCTCTTCCATGTCAAAAGCTTCCTTTTCTTCATCGGTGACCAGAGATTTGTCTTTCCTAACTGGATGCGCTCTTTGACAAACGTTGTATATAGTGTCTGTCCGATAGTTCTCTGATTACACAGGCTCTCTTTTACCTTTTCGGACATTTTTCGACTTTCGTGACAAGGTTGAATAGCTCTGTACCTTCCTGCAAGAATGGATTGGTAAAGCGTTGAATCGTCGCCAGCAGTGACTCTACACCCCTTTCTTCGCGAGTGAGAACGGATGTTACCAGATTGTGATGCCGTGTCTGAGCCTTTGAGGAGACACCCGCCATATCCTTGGCTTGTTCAGCAAGTTTGGAGAGTGATCCCTACTAATCCTCCAGTGACTTTCATCGAGCGGTTGATATTCTCAAGGCCATTATCTGCACCTACTGCGTAAAACGGAACATTAGCGTTCTTATTTACCACCTAGTTCCCCTGCACAACTTCAGCATAGATCTAAGGGTTAGATGTCGCAAGTGACTGCATCTCTGCGAGATAGAGTGGGATCATCCGAGTATAGTTCAAACAAACATGGGCGAAGAAATATTTAGTAAACATATCTAGTGCCTTAAGGTGCAGCTCCCAGTCTCCAGTTCTCACTGCTCGTATAAACTCCAATATCTCCATAACCATGCGCATATACTGCCTCATCACCTTGAACATCGGGTGTTTCTCGTGAACAGCATCAAATTCGGTCAGCTTATCTATGATACGCTGTAACTCGATTACACTCTTCAATTCAGCATTCGCTTCATTCACTTCTTCCTTTGTTCCTTTGGTGCACGCCTCTGCTTCGACAAATCTTCAATGGTCTTAGTGTCTTCCTGAGAACTTCCGAAGAAGGCGTCTTGGTATAGCATAAATAGCGCTTGCAATGTTATTACATGTGCTGTCTCTCCTCTATTGATGTGGTTCCCATCTAGAATCTACTTGACTGTAACTGGACCGGATTCGGTCCAGCACATGTCAAGTCCGCTGCTCTCGACGAATGCTCCGATGGTGCCAATATAATTGAGCCATAACTATGTGGAGCTCACTTGGACGGAGAATCAGGTGGTCTAGATCACGTCGAGCCATCTGGAGCTTCTTGGCTGGCTGATAAAGCCCCATGTCAAGCGAAATGATTGTCTTCCTGTCCGGTCCTACCACCCTTGTGTTGATTTCTTGCGCCTGCATAAGGATGGTCAGCAACATCTGCCACTCATGCGCTGGTGCGGCTATCAAAGGCGGTGCTGCGACCCGTGTAACAGGCATCGGATCACTGATAATAATAAACGAAACATATTACTTCTCATCCAATGGTCGTTTACAGTAGTGTCCTGTAAATTACTTTTACATCAACAACCAGGGCCAAACATAAAATAAATAGTACTCAACTTACTTAATGAGTGAGTTGTATCCTGACCATACAGGCAAATGCGCGTGTCTGACAGGCTCTTCTTCTGCGAGCTCCACTGTATCCTGGCAATGGCAGATGGGAGATCTCGTGAAACTGCGTGCTAGGAGCCATGCATAATCTTGTAATCTCACTGTAATGGGTAACTCATCTTCTGAAAATAGCCCAAACGCGCGATACACTGGACTGTTATGTTATGTAAAATTACAGTAAGATGAAGTAGAATAAAATGTTTCACTGATAGCAAGTTTATAAAGTAAGGTAATTTTCAGTTCAGATAGGGGATGTATCATTGATATGCCCTCGTATTTTTATGTTTATTGTAAATGATAGTGTGTCGCATATCTTACCCACATGTCTCAAACATCCTGCTTAAAGTAGTTTAAAAAGAACAATAGCGATGTTTGATATTTGGAAAGATGCGTATATGGAAACAGCCTCGCTTTCATGCTATAAATCATGTGACCCTTGTGAACTGAATTAACCCTTTTCGTTGTATTTAAAACACTTTTCTATGCATATCTGGCAAGTTTTGTGATGATTTGTTGGTTAAAATAACAGTTATAGGCAATTTCATATTCCAGCCTCGCTTTCATGCTATAAGTCATGTGACCTTTGCTAAATGTATTGAAGCTTTTCGTAGTATTAAAGACACTCTTCTATGCATATCTGACAAGTTTTGTGATGATTTGTTGGTTTTTAGAAAAGTTATAGGCAATTTCATATTCCAGCCTCGTTTTCATGCTGAATTATATACATCACTTTTTAAACCCTCTGTTTAGACCCTTCTAACGGTTAAGAAAATTGCCGACAACATTTTTCTTGTTCCTTAGGGTCCCCTGTATGCAACTAGACTAGTAGCTTGCTTTCTTCATTAAAAACCCACGGGACTTTTTTTCATTACATATGCTGCCAGACTATAATTCCTCTGGAATCTTTTTCCTCAATTTCTCCTCTGCACTTTTTCCTATTTATATAATTCTTTTTTTTTCCTCGTCCATTATACCTATGGTAGTGATCAACTCGAAAGCCCAGCGGCTACTTTGACCACTACGCACATCTAACCTAGCTCATTAAATTTAATAGCTCATATTATCATTAGTAGTTAGCAACCTCACTGTGTGACACAGCGAGCCTCCTGATTGGCCGAGAAAGGGGGCAGAGCTAAATATGACGTCACAAGGGTCGTGACGTGACAAGGGCCTGTCACCCGCTGAGAACAAAGCCAGGCTTGGGATTGGTCGTAAGTTTAGGGGGGTCCCGCAAGGTTCGGCAGGGGTCAGAACAAAGCCAGGCTGGGGATTGGTCGGAAGTTTAGTGGGGTTCCGCCAGGTTCGGCAGGGGTCAGAACAAAGCCAGGCTGGGGATTGGTCGGCGGGGTGGTCGGGGGAGAACAAACCCAGGGCCCGGATTGGCGCCCGGAAAAGACCCGGGACTTATAAGAAAGTGAACCCTTGGGGAGAAGGCATTCATGTTGTTTTGGTTCTTTGCCGTGGTGTCTATGCTTTATCGAGAGTACCATAAAGTGTGGACTCTTTGGGAAGATGATCAACACGATGAAATTCCTATCGGTAGACGAAGTGGAGAAAGCGAGCCGTGAACAATTTAAAGCGTTGACCCAGCATTTGTACGTGGTTTTGGTGACCGCCGACCTCTCGCAATGGAAAAGAATTCGTCCGAAAGAAGGGTTCGCCGAGGCTTGGGAGAAAGCTCGCCAAGGATTTTCGCCGGAACACCTGAACGAATTCCTGCCCTATTTTGGGCAGATGTGTGCGTTGCCCGTCACGCTAGAGATGAGGGATGAGGTGGTGGACAGCCTAAAACAACTCACTACCAACCAAGCGTACGTCATTTTGCAAACGTGGCAAGGCAAACTTGTTTGGAGGATTTCTGCAGAGGGTACACCTCATGAACACCGCAACGAGGCATACCGACCTCCCTCCTATGAGTCCGATGCACGTCACGTTGGCCTCCCTGTACATGGCGGTGGTCTCCTACGCGAACGGGGATTGTTTTCAGCGGGTGCAGCAAGTGGCCCAACGGGAGGGCAAACGCAAAGCCTTGACTTTGAAGATTCCTCCGCGTGGCTACAACGAGGAGGACGCCTGGCTGTTTAAGTACGACGAGGACAAAATGCTCGTGTTCAAATACAAGGAGGACATGAGGAGTGTGTGCAGGTCCCTCTTGGCCAAATTCTACCAACACCTGATGAGCGATAGAGAGATCTGGGACCGGCAGAAGTTAGACGAGGTGGTGAAGAAGGAGTTTTCTGCCGTGAAGAAGTTGTTGGAGGTGCGGTATTTGAAAGAACTAACGTGCATGATGGCGGGGTGTGTGCATTATTGGCTTAGCCTAGATGTGGACGATAAAGATCGAGAGGCGTTGTACGCGATGATGCACGATATGGTCTTGATGGAATTCAACTATATGAACGAGGCGGCGGTATGCCACCACCTGGGCAAGGCCGCCCAATGGTCCTGCGCCTCTTTGCGCTGCAATTTCCTGAGGGAGATGACGAATTTCTTGTTCCGCTGGTTTCCCCTGAAGCAGTGCCTGAAGCTGGAATGGGTCGAGCTGTGCGAGACGCGAATGCGTGAAGACCTGGTCTGGGGAGAGAGGGGTTGCTTGTACCGCTGCCGTAACCAAGGTGTCCGTAACGACAGGTATTGGTACCACGCCGAAGCCTATGATGTGGAGGGGAGGGTGGTCAGTAACATCATCTCTTCCCGCTACCTGAAGATAGAGTCGGCGTGCCAGTCCCATTTTGATAAAAGCTTCGGCGAACTACTCCCGGACCCCCACTACCTAGTACAAGAAACCCGGTACAAGAGAGAGCGTGCCATTACAGTAGAGTAAGAGCACTTCCTAGCTTACCTGTACTTCCATTTGTGTGAATGGTACGCCCAGGCCACCCTGCGCTGGAACGACACTCACAATCTCAACCTGAGTTTTGACGAATGTAAGAACCAGGCGAGGAAGCATCACTTTAAAACACTCAAGGAGTTACGCCCCCATGTCACGAAACAAATCCTGAATGAAGAGTACGATCATCTGTTGCCTATCTGGGACCACTGCACTACCATGCTGTTGTACGAACTCTATGACTATTCGGAGTTCGAGTTGTACGCCTACGTCCAGAGAAATGGAACCCAATCCTGGCAAAGCGAACGGCTGTACCGTCTTGCCTACCACCTCAGCTACTGTATGGTCACCACGAGTATGAACCGTCGTAAAGTTCGTGCCTGTGTCCTTCCTGCGTCTGTTGAGGCGGACCGACTGACCTCCGCGCGGAGATCCTGCCTTGACTTGAGGGATCACTTGATCACAGTCCTAGCGAAGTATAAAGTGGAGGGAGATAAGGAAGACGACGACGATCTAAAAGAAGAAGAAGAGACCGACCAGAGGGCCGGGCATAGGAGGATGATGTTGAACAGCGAAGCCATGGAGGAGGAGGAAGAGGACGACACTTCAAAGACTGCAAAGAGAGCAAAGTTAGAGAAGAGGTTGGAAGAAGAGGAGGAGTACGACGACAGGATGACCAGAGAAGCTCTGTCGTGGTTCGTGACGGCCGTGCGGTACTTTGTGGACCGGTTGACCTTCCATATGCTGCAGAGGCGTGGGGTCGATGATTTTGACCCTCATTTCGCGCTGACCCAAGGCAGTAAGGCTAGCCTGGACGACTTGATCATGGCCACAGAACCAGGGAGGCTCGTTTGGCTAGAGATCCTGGAAACGAACTACAAGGCGCGTATTCAAGGCACCTACTACGCTGTGCAGGAGGAGTTGGTCGCCACCCTGATCACCCACCTGTTCCGGAAACGGAGGGTCTCGAATGTGGACAATCCCCTCTACGACAAAGTGAGGCGTTTTGGGATGCATTACGTCACCGGCATTCACGACACGTACCCCGCGGCCACCATGGAAGCCCTGGTGCGCGAGACGACGACCCCAATGACGGACGGGCTCCTCCCTTACCTCAACACGGTGGCCCACAGTTTTGCGTGGGCCCTCTTCGAGGTGGAAGGAGTAGACAAGATCAACGAAGCGTTTCCCGGCGCCCCCGCTATGTTTGCGCCAGGGCTATTGACGAAGGCCTTGAAGAAGGTCCACTTGGATCTCGAGCAAGGGATCTGCGTGATCCAGCAAGCGGCTGTCGTCTTCACCAACCCCCCGACCTACACCTACAAACTGTATGAAGACAGCGGTAGGACGGCCTCGTACGAG
>JAOWCC010000811.1:0-26638 GCA_030867875.1 Actinernus sp. WN-2022
ATTTTTACTTGCAGAGAGAGAGAGAGAGAGAGATCTGCTAGGCCTGAGCGGATTGTGCTCCTAAAAGTGGCATATTATGCCGCTAGTACTGCTCCAAATTTTGTCGAATTATGCCCAAATTCTGCCAAAGTTCAAAAATTATGCTCGTAGATTACACAATTATGCTCGTAGATTACACAATTATGCTCACAAAAAACGTTTTTCGAAGACGGCCGGCATTAGTTGATGCGCGGCATTTTTAGTTGTTCACACAACATTTTATAGACTTTTTAGTACCAACGGACACAGAAACCAATCAGGCGTGACTGTTCCCACGCTCTGAACAAAAGACGGCTTTTTGGCTTTTTTTCACGTTTAACGCACACTCGTTAAAGGGGCTCTGTCAAGGGTACTGAAGTCATGCTACAATCACCAACTGCACTTGTAAACAAACGTGATCGGCTAAGTTCAGATCAGTTCGCGCGGTTCATTTTTACGATCCATGGTTTAATTTACAGAACTTAACATCAATTATGGAACTCTCCTCAATTTCTGATGAAGAATCCGATCAGGAGTCAACAGCTTTTGAAGTGGTAGGATTTCGGACTTCTGTTGTAAGGAAATCAAACTTTAAATTTGACGTTAAATGCGTTCTAATTTTCATGCAAATGTTTGACCACTTTTGACTTTCTTACACTACCAACATAAGACTGATTCAGCAGCATCACTTTCAGAGTCGGTATAGTCGGGTTTCGCAACAATAACGCTATCACCAAGGACATAATGCAGCGATACGCCAGTGATATCGACTTCCGATTCTCTCCCGTTTCCATCCAATGTTTTCTCACGAAGACGACGAAGGAGACACAAGTGTAGCAGTTTTCTTGATCGGAGTAGAAGCTGCCAGTAGAGCTGCAAGAAAATCAAAACTTACATAAAATTGAAAAGAATGGCACAGCAAGATCCCACTTGATTTTCACGCCAGAACAAAAATGCCTTACGTCGATGACAAACGGGATACAAGTGATCGATTACCAATATCTCCCCTCGCTAACACTAACAGTACAAAGGTCAAAGCATATATAGTGGCGACTTGTGGCTTACCATTCACAGCAGGGCGATATCTTTTTCCTTTTCCCTTGCTACCAATGTCATCTCGAACTCTCATCTTGTTAGCATGGGCATACGAACTATGAAGTCCAAGTAGAAATACATAACAAACTCAGATTTGGGATCTCAGATTTGTAGTACATTAGTGCTACGATCCGGCGATCACTTTCGCTTCATCTCGAGGGAAAGTAGATACGCGGCGAAGCTGGAGTCACTCGCAAACGTCCCAGAAGCTTTAACAGACCTCCATGTTTCAAATACTGGCTTGCGGAGATAAATACTGGGATGTTCAAGACGCCAAATCTTTCTGTTCTTGTACCGATTGACCTTTGTCGAAACCAAAGATGGCCGACCTCTCTTCTTGAAACCAGAGGAATGGTGGAGCGCCAATGATCTATTATTCTAAAATATTCTGACTTCAATTTAAACACTGATATTCAAACTAACTATCTATTTTGAAAAAACAATGTATAACGCTAAGGAAAACTTAGATGGAAATGGATTTAAATCATACACTTTCAGCTTGTTTTAATGCGAGATCGAATTTCAGAACACGGTGGACTTTTATTCTGAAATGATTTTAGACACCAGGTCACTCTCGGCCAAAATTCCCTTGACATAGCCCCTTTAAGTGAAATTCAGGTATTTGCTTTGGAAAAATTTAGAATCTAAGCAAATTATACCAGCTAATAATTAGGAAAGGCACTATAAAAGCAATAATAGCATTGCTTTTGGCTTTAATGCTTCAAATTATGCTACAATCTGGTAATTATGCTCGAGCAGTGCTTCTTTGAAAAATTATGCTCGTTTGCTCCAATTATGCCAAAAATTATGCTAGCACAATCCACTCAGGCCTAAGATCTGCTAGCCGGCAATCTCGTTGCTGGCAGTAGCGGAGAACCAGATCAAGAGAGAACAATTAACGAATAACAGCTCGCTTGAATAGGAAATTAATTATCATGCAATCTCGGCGGCTTTGTTTTGTCAAATTTTGTGCGAGTATAACTGGCCTGAAAATAATTTTAGGAAACTGTTCTTCAAGTGGAGTTTTGTTGCAAATTGTGGTCACGTAAGCCATCCACGGTGTTCAAAAACCGAAATCGGCTCAAAGATAGTAGATACTCGAATTAAGCGCTAATATATCTTTACATATAAAGATTAATGGTCAGAACAGCTTCTCCATGTTGTAGGTGGAAATCGTGGACACAAATGGACAATTATTTTCTTTCGTTGAGGACGAACGAGACGGGCATCCATCAGAGAACTACGGCCACCTGAAATAAAACTAAAATTTGCATGACCAAATAATTTAAAACACTTAAATAAGAGGCTCAAAAGGAAGAGCAATAAAAAAGGCTCAACCTAGTATGATTTTTGTGACGATAGCTGGAAGGATGGCAGAGATGTAGAGAAGATTAAAACCACTACCATAAAACTCATGGCATCGAAATTGGCCGCTATGCTATGTGAGCGCGCTAAGCACTGTGGGTGAGACGGCCCCTCCTCCTGGTTAGCTCAGTGGTTAAGCTGAGTAGAAGGTGCTGCCTTTGTGAAACAATCTCGGTCTCGAACTGCAACTGGTTGACCTTCACGTCTTCTCAGATAAGGACGTAAAATCGTAGGTCCCACGTCGGCCTCAAGTTTATCAGTCTCACCAGACTGTCCCGAGTTACCGACGTTAAATAAAATTGCTTTACTTTACTTTTATCATCCATTGATCAACGACAAGCAGCAAGGGTTTGTACACATGCCCAGATATTTAATGACAGGTTATCTGATTAGCAGTGATAACATCCGTGTTTCAATGTTCAATGAGTAATAAAAACAGTTCAACATGGAGCGTATTTATTATGGCAAAGACTGTTCTACTGATTCTACTGAGCACAATGAAAGATTCTTAGCTCAAATGTATTTTACAATAAAGTACAGTTATATCTACAAGAGAAACCGGTTCGAAATGATACTCCACACTTACTTGAGCAGTTAACACAGTTCCTGCTCCTATTACTCTAAAATAAAGAATGCATATCGTTAATACCAGTCTCACCTCATCGTCAATCTTCTGGTTGTCGTTGTCATCATTGTCGTCTTCACAAGAAAACAACGACTTTTCACCATAACCTGCATCCTAAAATGAAAACAGCAACTCAGTTACTCAAAGTATGTTATTCTCACATCCGTACTGAAACGAGAAACATGCTTATGTGAGGCCGCATCACTTTACTTTGAGTCTCTGTTCAGCCGCCAGCATACTGTAGTAAGCACAGGACTGTTCTGCTGACACTAACGCCCTCATCTCCTCTTCTGTAGGCAGACGAAAGTCACTTTTAAGAACCCACCAGTTACAGCAATCACCTGAAGTGAAAATAGAAATGCACGTTGTAAGTATATAACAACAAGGTACAAATCAGGTAACAGTGTTTTGTGGTTACCTGTTCGCTTGAAGTCTGCACACAGCTTGAGTCTCTTGCGGATACTACTCTCTGAGTGAGCAGGGAATGCCCTCTTGATATCATCCATCTTGATTCGACGAGGATCATCCTGACTCTTCCAGAACAACCGATAGATGAATATCTAAACACAGGCAATGATATCTCCATCAGAGTGAACAATCAATAGATGAATATATAAACACAGGCAGTGATATCTCTGTCAGAGTGAACAACCGATAGATGAATATCTAAACACAGGCAGTGATATCTCCATGAGAGTGCACAACTGATAGATGAATATCTAAACACAGGCAGTGATATCTCCATGAGAGTGCACAACTGATAGATGAATATCTAAACACAGGCAGTGATATCTCCATCAGAGTGATATTGTATAACTAGTGTTTCATTATTTCTCTTGAGTTTCTTTCACATGTTTACCTGCAGGAAATCTCGGGCATGAATGTTAGCCTTCTTGGAGTTAGGACCTGGTACCTCGAACTTGGGACACTGTTGACCAATGACGAAGATAGACTTCAACTCGCGAATATAAAACCTGAAGAAAAAAAAGAAGGATTTTACCAGCAGCAATACTGACAAGGTCTCATACGAAGAATGAATGATCATTTTAAACTACATTCTACCTGGACAATCAGGTGTAAATACCAGTAGAGCTTCAGTTTGACTAGTTACAATCAACCATCATATTCTGATTCCACCATCTGATTAATGTTTCAGTTTATTCACAATCACTGTGTTGCAAGCTTGCAAACCATATACATTTTTTTGGTGAATTCTGAGATGGCTACATAAATGACGAAAATTACCTTATTGAATTTTCGAGCAATACAAACTACATAGGTTGTTTTAATGTTAATAAAAAATGTATTTTACTGGGTCATAGGTTGCTCACCAGTTTCACATCAGGTCATAACTAGTTCAGTGAGAGTAATGAAGACAGTCACAGACCATCATATGTACATACCCTGAAGGTGTTCTGATGATCAAGAAATCGGTGGATGGCATTACATGCTCATAGATAGGAGCTCGGAACAGATTGTTCTCCAGTGCCTGTAACAAAAGCACAACAAAAACTCTGCAACATTTGAATTATATATGAGAAACAGTATTATATTTAACAAATGTGACCTCACACGCGAAAACGTACACTAACGCTTTTCCGTTGAACGGGCAAATTCTAACGAGTAGCTAACGGGTAGCTAACGGTTTGTTGACGCTTTTGCGAATCCTTTAAACGGGGTGCCTTAAAAAGCTAACGCTTTCTGAGTAGTATAGTCGGCGTCAATTAAATACCACTTTTTCTTGTACAACAAAACTCAAAAGGTTGTGAATGTTATGGACGCCTTGTTTTCTTGCACAAGGGGCGTCATAAAGTGAATTCAGAAATCCACTTCATAACGCCCCTTGTGCAAGAAAAAAGGCGTCCATAACATTCACAACCTTTTGAGTTTTGTTGTACAAGAAAAAGTTGTATTTAATTGACGCCGACTATACTACTATGGGGTAACTAAGGGTCATTCAAAGTGTCCCTAGACATTCTTGTACGTAAAATCCAACTTGATAATCCTATTAGAGATATAATTACATATAGTTATATCGACATCGATTGCTTGTACGTAAAATCCAACTTGATAATCCTATTAGAGATATAATTACATATAGTTATATCGCTGCAACGTCCTTACACATAAAATCCAAATTCGAGTGCCTGTTAAAGCTATCCTAACACATAGTTATATCGAAGGGAGAATGGTGAGACCACGTAGTGAACCACTTCCACGGAGTCTAGCTCGAGAGGCAGGTGCTATTCTAGAGGAGAGAGATGGAATGCTTGAGGGGATGGAGATAGGTCGCCGTACTATCCGATGGCGCTTCTTCCAAGGTGTGGCAGGAGATTTGACCCCTAGGATCATGGAAAAGTTAGTTGCAAAGGTAACCACCAGCTTTTACCTGCGATACAGCTACACCTATCGCATTCGAAATGTCAATGACGGACGTGTGATTCTATTCTCCAAGACTGTCCCAGGCTCTCCATGGGTGAACATCCTAGAAGATGCAGAAGAGTGGATCAATAGCAAGGAGACAGCTCGATTGAATCCCGACAACATCACTCGACCAAATACCCAATGGGCCTTCGTTCGTTGGATCTACGTAGATGTCAAAGTCGTGATCGATCGTCAGCTTTTGTTGGGAACAGGTCCACTACCCCAATGGCTTCGCCTTAAGAAAGGAATGCTTGCCCTTGATCGATATGGCGACAACCTATGTCTTTGGCGCTGCCTTGCCATGCATGAAGGAGCAAGAGTAGATAGGTGTTGCGTCAAAGCTCGAAAACTTGCCCAGAACTTCTATCGCCTGACAGCACCCACACAAGACGTTCCCAGAACTTCCATAGACCAGCTGGAGGAAGTCGAGTTACACTTTGGAATCGGTATTCGGGTGTATGAACCCACGGAGGACGGCGCTTGGCATCTGACGCGACATGCAGCTCACTACAAGCATACGATGACGATTGGGATATACGACGGACATGCCTTCTACATCAAGAACATCAACAAGCTAGGGCACATCTACGTATGTAACGATTGTAAGCAACGGTTCACGAAAGCCTCAGACCTTCACCGTCATGCAGATCGTTGCAGGCGTGGAGAAACAAAGATTGTTTGCCCTGGAAAAGTAATCACAGTACCCCAGTCAGCATACGAAAAAGCCTTCTGGCCAGAGAGCACAGCCAGCAAAGTCGCTTTATGCTGGTTGGAACGCGAAACCAAAAGGATTGGACAACACATTCATCATGCAGCTTGTGGGCATGGTGGAGAGCATTGGATCGAAGGAGCGCCGGTCGACGGCTACGAACCTATTTCGAAAACCATCTTTCAATTTCATGGATGCTATTTCCATGGCTGCCCGAAATGCTTCCCTAGGGAAAGGAGGCTCTATCTCAAGACCTGTGAAAGAACGGCAAAGCTACAAGGAGCTGGTTATACAGTAGTGGAAGCTTGGGGTTGCTCTACAAAGAAGAAAAACAAACCGGTCCCCACACCAACACAAACTGTCTACCCACACTTCATAGTTTACGATTTCGAAGCCTATCTCGATACAACGAAAGGAAGACAACCAACAGACCACCTGACCATCGAAAACGTCCATGTCCCAATATCAGTATCAATTGCCGACACATACAATCGAAAGTCAACCCACATCTGTCGACGCAATCCAAAAGAACTCATCGAAGCCTTCGTCGAAGAACTCCAGCGAAGAGCGAAAGCGATCCAAGAAGTCATTGCAGAACAGTTCTGCCCCAAGACACCTGAATTCTCTTTTGACACCCTACCAAAGAAACAACAAGCGAAGATCGACGAATGGATCCGCCAAGTTCCAGTAGTGGGATTCAACTCTGGCAGGTACGATCTTAATCTGATCAGGGAGCACTTCGTAGGAATCATTGCCGACACCTGTTCAAAGATCCTGGTAGCAAAGAAAGCCAATTCCACTATGTTCCTATTGACCCCAGATTTCCGTTTCCTTGATGTGATCAACTACCTTGGACCTGGAACTTCTTATGAACGTTGGATCAAGGCATATGGATGCGAATCGCAAAAGAGTTTCTTCCCATATGAGTGGTTCGATTCTCCAGACAAGTTGGATCACATTGGATTACCAGACTATCCAGAGTGGGGTTCGAAGTTGAAAAGAGAACATCTACTATCTATGTCAGAGTTCGAAGACTGTGAGTGCACCTTTCTCGACAAAGGAATGGAAACCTTTGCAGACTGGCTACGATACTACAACGACCTAGATGTAGTTCCATTCCTAGAGGCACTCGAAAAGATGCGAGATTTCTATCACGAGAAAGGAGTAGACATGCTGAAAGACGCAGTGTCCATTCCAGGAGTCTCACTACAGTTCCTACTTCGAGGTAGTGTAGAAAGGGGAGCTGAGATGTACGCTCCAAGTAAGGAAGCCTACCGCATGCTGAAAGACGCTGTCGTGGGAGGTCCAAGCATAGTGTTCACCAGACTCCACGAAGCAGGAGTGACTAAGATTCGTAGTCATCAGGGAGGAACTAAGACTTGTCGTAAGATTCTTGGATACGATGCCAACGCCCTATATCTTTCTACCATGGAATTCGAAATGCCTTGTGGAAAAGAAAAGGTTGTGCACTATGACGATCCAGGTCCAGCCACCGAAGGATTCGTTGAATGTCTACTTGGTGGAACGTGGTTTGGATATGCAGAAGTAGACATCGAGATACCAAAGAAATTGTGGAAGGAATTTGAGGAGATGCCACCCTTCTTCTACAACAAGAAAATCCCCAAAGAAGCAATCCCTCCAGAAATGTTGGCCTACCTCACAAAGACAGGTAGAAAGCTCAGCGAGGAAAAGAAGCTAGTTGGGAGTCTCTCTGGAAAGAAGTTGCTACTCTATGCTCCTCTTCTACTTTGGTATGTAGATCATGGCGCAGTGATCACTGCTGTCTACCGCACGATAGACTACGAACCCAAAGAAATCTTCGGATGGTTCGTGGACCAAGTCACTGAGGCACGTCGTATGGGAGATGAAGATAAAGGTGAGGCTTTGCTGGCAGATGTGTTCAAGCTGCTAGGAAACAGCGCCTATGGAAAGTTGCTCGAAGACTTGGGACGCCAAACAAAGGTCACCTATACAAAAGATGAGAAGGTTGTGGACAAAGCATTGCGAAGTGTTTGGTTCGAAGACCTGGAAGAGATTGGTGATGCATATGAACTCGAGAGCCGAAAGGACCAGATCCAAATCAAACGCCCTTTCCAAGTAGGTATCGCTGTGTACCAGCTCGCAAAGCTGCGTATGCTTGAGTTCTACTATGACTTCATCGACAAGTACATTGATCGCAATGATTTCGAATATATACAGATGGACACAGACAGTGCCTACATTGCCATCTCGGGAAATAGCCTCGATGAGGTTGTAAGACCGGAACTGCGAGAAGATTTCGAAGCCGAAAGGAATGAATGGCTAGCTTGGGACGAATGGAGCAGTCGTACACCAGGACTCTTCAAACTCGAATTCGAAGGACAGCGCGCCATTGCCCTATGCTCGAAAGCCTACTACGTCGATACAGGTGGCAGCAAGAAGTATTCCGCTAAAGGTATGTCTAGACGGCACAACGACATTTCGTGGGAACGATTCAAAGCAGCCCTCCAGGGTAGTATCGACATGGCAAATAACCGAGGCTTCCGACTATCGCCAGAAGGCATAGCAACCTACAAACAACGGAAGCTTGGGCTATCGGCTTACTACGACAAAAGACGCGTTCTTCCCGATGGAATCCACACCGAGCCAATAGAGTACGCTGTTTAGCGTCTAGGTACAAACAGAATTCCTTTTGGTGGTAGTTCTGTATCCCTAGGAACGACTTGTAGCTCTTCACGAACGAATCCACGTTTGGGTGCGTCCTTCTCCTTTGCAAGGTAGTAAAGCACAGGCTGTCCAGAAGATACTACACTTCGCGAAATGGTGTATATCTGCAAACTCCACACAGGATCAGTAGCTCTACGTTTTTCACCTCCTTCCAATTCTCCTGGTGCATAAAGATATCGAACTAGAACGTCGAATGGTAGACGCTCTTCTCTCAATCCAACGGTTCGCGAATACGTAGGAGTCTTCAGATCTACTTGTTGCGTCATTACAGAATTCGAAGGCTCTTTACCAGTCAACCGAGTCACCTCACTGTTCATGGCTTTGATAACCATTGGTAAACGAATTACCCATTCTCTACTACGCTCATCTGATCCTTCCGAAGTAAGCACCATCTCTTGTGCATATTGATATCCAAACAATCTCTCGGCTAGAGTTCTATTTGCTCTTTCAACAAAACTTTGCGCTCTATGATTACCAGCCTCACCTCGTTGAACTTTCGTACCATGTAGTTCTAGCGTTTCAGACATACGTCCCATGAATTCTCTACCAGGATCTACTTGCAAGGTCTTTGGCCATTCTAGTGGACTACGTTTATAGATTCGTTCGAATGCCGCAGAAACTTCACCACTATCTTTAGATGCCAAAGGTTCGGCTTCTTTGTATCGAGAAGCTACGTCGATTACCACTAATGCATACTTATATAGTTTCCTTCCACGTCCAGGACGATCGTGTGGTAGAAATATCAAATCAGCTTGGTGGACTTCATTTGGTTTCGATACAGTCCAATGTGGTCGTGGAATGTGTTTTGGTGGTGGTAGATATATTTGCCACATAGATTGCTTTTCCAACCAACTCCTAGCTACGTCTTCTGATGCTTTCGCTGCTACCGATAGCTTGCCAATTGCAGAGTGACCTTTCCAATAGCCCATAGGACCATAGAAGATATTCGCAAGTTTAGAATCCATCATACATCTATACATTCTAACCTTCAACAGATGAAAAAAAAAGGAAGAATGAAGAAAGTCGTTGCGTGACCCTCTTCATTCTTCCTTTTTTTTTTAGTAGTAGCTTAGTAGTAGCTTAAGTAGCTTACTAGTAGCTTAGGTAACTTACTAGTAGCTTACTAGTAACTTAGGGCAACTCACCAGTAGCTTAGGGTAACTTACTAGTAGCTTAGGGCAACTCACCAGTAGCTTAGGGTAACTTACTAGTAGCTTAGGTAACTTACTAGTAGCTTAGGTAACTTACTAGTAGCTAGTAGTAGTATCTATATCCATTTACTAATAGCGTATCCAACACCTAGCATTCCACCACCAACGTAGAGCAACTCGCCAGTCTTCTGATTGTTTGAGGGTTTGTAGTAGTCAGATAAGCGGGGTTCTTTCATCTCTTTGAGCCGTTTTAGCTCCTTACGTAACTTATCGGATCGCACTAAGGCTTCGTTGGTATCTCTTTGATCGTTGTGTGCTTTGCGTTCAAGACCTTCCTGCTCTTGTGCATAGTCATATAAGCTTTGACGTTTGATTCTATACGCTGCCATTGCGCGGTCTAGTTTTTCGACGGCCCTATCGTGTCTCTCTCGTTCTGCATCTACATCACCACTCTTTCCAAGCATTCTAGCTAGTATGCCACCACCAGTAAATGCCGTCGCATTCAAAACAGCGCCGAAAATAGACATTCCAATAGCTGCTAACGTCGCCATTACGGTATGATCTTTTGTTTCTCAAGATATTGCTTTGCGTATAAGCTACCGAGTATCACGGCAGTCCACTTTGCGTAATTCACTAGGGAAGAAGAAGGATCGCTAAGCATAGATTCCTTGGTAGTCTTTTTTACGATCCACCCAATACCAGAAGCGAGTCCAACGATTATAGATGCATCGGTTGCCGTCTTCATCAATTCCTTATCCATCTCGACATATATAAGTATGGTCTCGAGTCTTTAAGTGTTACTCCATGTCTAGTGCCGTTGGCTTTGCCGGAGCTGCAGGTTGTGTCGTGCTAACGGTGGCAACACGTTTATTGCCATCTACATACTTCTTGTACGCAAAGTACGTGCCAAACAATGTAGCGCCAGTACCAATGACTGCGAGGATAGTCAGGCTTTCGAACCGACCTTTCTCTACGTCAGTTTCTTTACATGATTCGCTTTCGCGCATCAACTCTCTCTTTTGAGCTTCTTTAGCGAGTTTGTTGCTTAACGCTAGTGCTTTTCCAGCTGCGACGCGCTTTGGGTTTTTTATCTTAGTTGGTGCAGTCGTCGGAGGATTCGCAGTTATCTGGTCCGCTTCTTCCATCTTGATTCGATATAGTAGATATATGTGAAGGTTCAACAGTTGTACCAGGAATGACTACGTGACCAGATATGTGGAATAGGACGCTAGCTAGAGCTACAAGGCGACCTGCTTTGAGCGATAGTAGGCCAGTCGCAGCACTGATTTCGTTGCGGACTAGAGGGTCTTCTTGTAGGTCCTTGATCAGGGCTTCTTGAGAATCTATTGGTACTAGGTAGGCAACTAGGCGGGTAGCTAGACGTGTCACACCGTCGACTAAGCCTTTCGTTACTTGCTTAGCTAGAACGGCCTGATACCTCCTATGCAACTTGTCTACTTCTTTCTCAGGAAGTCTAGAGATGTCTCCTAGGGAAAAGTTTTTACCTAAGTATTCTTTCGTTACGCCTGTTGCGGCTAAGATCGAAAGTGATTCACGATTGTCTGACGTAACGTCTAGGTTGGTTGGTGGTGGGCCTGTTACATCCTCGCCGAATATCTCGAGTATATCTTTATCCATGATAATATGTTGTAGGTGCTGGGAGCTCTAACACTACCTCGAAAGGATGGCGGAGACAGAAGCACATGCGAGCGAACTTATGGGAGCCAAGTATCATTCGTAACTCTTTGCATTCTTGCGAGCCTCCATAATCCTCAAATATCCTTTTACCATCTACGGCCGATGCTGTATGGAATGCTACTACGATAGCTACGTTCTCACGGAAGGGCTTACATATGCTCGTTAATTGTTGGGACAGCACCCAAACGGAAATCCCTATATGTCGTGCAGAAAAGGCTAAGTCCACTAGCTTGTCAGTTCGTTTCTTGACGTCCTTCGATGCGGCGCAATCATCGAGAATCAATAGAGTATTGGTACCTGACCAAAATGTTGCGCAAATACTCAAAGTAGCATCGATGGCATCTTGTGGTGGCGATATGACGAAGAAATGAGGATCTCGATTTGCGAATCCACGATAAGTTTTGTTGTGGGCATACGTAGGACAAATCAGTACTATGTAATCAAACTTACCACGAAAGGCTCCACGAAGTTGTTCTATGAGAAACGCAGTCTTCCCACAATTCGTCGGACCGACTATGAGTGCGTTGAAAGGTATGTGCTCTACGAGAGAATCCATCAGTATAATATACTCTGCAGAGATCTGTTCAATATCGTGACCTGAGCATCCGCAAGGACATAGATGTGCATTTTCACATTTCCACTTCCCTTTGCAGTTCTATGTATGCGAATGTCGATGTCCTTTCCACTGCCGGTTTGTGCCAAGCCATCACCATGAACGGTGGAATCTTTTGCTGTGCGACAATCGATTAGGATAGAGAATCTATTTTCAAAGAACTTCTTTGGAGTCATAGAAGTATTGGGTGTACCAAACCAGCTTCTTGCAGCCTCCCAGAAATCTAGGGGAAGCATGCCGCTTGGAAAGAGTCTGTTGGGAATCCCATTGACATCTACTTCTACCTTCAAGATATCTGGATTCGAGAATGCTTCACTATCTCGCGTGCCAATGGTAGGTGGATCTATGAATAGTAGAAGCAGTCCAGCAAAGGATCGTCGTGGAACATTGATGTTTTGAGATATCAAAGTATCGGACGTTTTAGCGATATCTACTGTTTTGAAGTGAACAGCGTAGTTGTATAGGAATGCAGTACCTATTTCATATTTGTGAAGTGCACTACTAGCCAGCGTTTCGTTCCTGATTGCTTCGTATTCTAGTTGGATGTTGGTAAGTTGGTACGTACCTATCTTCGTCGTATCCGAGCCAATTACAACCTCGTTGGCAGACGCTAGAGTCAACTCGAATGTAATGATACTTTCTAAGGCATGTGGATATAGAACTCCATGTTGTGTCAGAATGTCAACATCTAATGGAATCCTATACTTAGAACCACATGCAGCTAGGAGCGCGTTGTCTGCAGCAGACGAAGTACTTGCGTCAACAGCTTTCGATCGTAGCTTATTCAAGTTCTCTGATTGAATGCCTTGTTGTATTCTAGACTCTCTCTCCTGCGTAGATAGGTATACGTCGGAGTATGTTTGTAGAAGGTCTGGCCTGACAATGTCTTCTACTGTTTCAGCTCCCATCCTACAGATTCTACGCATGACCAAACAGCGTCCAACGTTCGAAACGACTCTGTTATTCGCATGTCCACCAGATAGTACGATGTCGCCCAATAGCGCTAAGCTGCCAGGTACTAGTACTACATCTTCTGCTAGCTTTGGAACTTCTACGTATAGAGTCTCACCTGGATTGGCAGACGATCGAGTGAAAGTCTTCCTATACAAGTCTCGCGGAGCCTTGAGTGCATGAGGCTCTCTTCGTACTTGTGTGGGATCCAACTTTGATGAGATCATGTTGAATATAACTATATATATAGATATGTTTAACATGGCCTCTGAGGGTAGGTATGATGAAAGAACTGATGAAGCTGAAAGAGGAAGAGACTACGACAACGATGATACTGTCAATGAAGAAGCACGGAAATTGGCGTCAGACTCTACGAATGTGGATCCGAGTGAATCATTAAACCTGAAAACTAGACGTGACTTCTCCAAGGAAGGTGCTCGACCAAAGAATCGGGAAACCTCGTTTTCCAAAGAAGATAACGATTACTTCGACGAACTCATTGCGGAGGATGAGGATAGAATCAAACATCCGAAATTTAGCGATCGCCACGTAGTCTTCAAAGCAGGCACATCGGATGAACTGAAACGAATGCTATTTGATACTGTATGGAAACACTATGCGGATGTAGGGATTCGTGGAGGATTCCTTGAGATAACTGGAAAATGGGAGGCCAATAAGGAACTGGGTAGAATCTATCTTCACGTACTTGGAAGTAAAGAGAAGCCCATACCTTTGACCACAGTGAAGGGTGAAAGATACCAAAGTATGGGTAAGGATCTCAAATTTGCCCTAGGCCCTACGGATGCAGAAAGAGAAGAACAAGTCCTCCAAGGTCAAGAAAAGGCCGCCGAACATCTCAAAGTAGAAGATAGCATACTTCTAAGCTCAACGTCAACTGAGGACCAGAAGGAAGCGGCTAAGGAAGAGAAAGTACGCATCCATAACGAAATAGAATTACTCGAACGTCAAGAAGAAGCCATACTAGAACGTATGTCACTACGTGAAAGGATCAAATACATTTTTAGAAAGCATGGAATGACCGTTCTTGCAGTGGTAACTTCCGTTGGAGCTATCGTTAGTACGATAGTTTCCCTGTTGTCGAAATCCGTACCGAAACCAATAAAGACTGGTATTGATAAAGCAGCAGATGCAGTAAAGAAGGGATTGCAAACGACTGGGGGGTTGTTGAAAGAAATGGGAAAGAAACTTGGACAGATCCTACCTGGAATGATTGGATCGATTGCGAGTTTCATATTTACTATGGCTGGTAAAGCTCTGGGAGTACTAGCACAGAACGTTTGGTTATTCATCGTAGCAATAGTGGTGATCACGATAGAGCAATACAAACGACGTTAACGAAACAACATCCATGCGATTCCAGCTGCGGCAATGGATGTCACTGCGAGATTAATCTCATGTTGTGGGGCAGCCTTTGCCTTTGCCTTTGCCTTTGCCTTTGGTACAGGAACTTGTTTCTCGAGAGGCTGCACCGATTTCTTATCTGGTGGTCCTTCCATAGGAAGAGGTGAGCGTCCTTTGCCTTCTGCATTGATGTCGTTAGTGCCTAGCACCATATCTTTCGTAGCTTTCGGGATTGGATTCTTATAACCATCTTTCTCACTAAGAGAGTACTCTAGATCGCTTGGCAATAATCGTACGCCTATAGCTATCGCTAGATCGAGCCTCTTATGTGTTGCTGTTATAGCAGTAAGATAGTTTTTGTAGCTCACCACTAAATCGTTTTCGAGAATAGCGTCTTCGACTAAGCTCTTAAACTTTTCTTTGACGTTATGGCTATCTAAGATGGATTCGTTCAAGTCGGCTTGAGCGCCAAGTATGCAATGTCCAAAAGCCTCGACAGATCTATTCAACCTACCCAATCCAACATCTGTCAAACCCTTTCCGATTGGTGGCGTAAACCAATTGTATTGTTTCCCTTCGTGTTCATCGTTCCTAATAAAAGCTATCAGAGTGTCCTCCTTACCTCCTTGGTCTTTAAATAAAGTAGAGGCCGCGGGCCATGTGGTTGCTTTGTCGTAACTTCGACCATGGGCAGTTACATATCCGTTTACGTAGCCAGTTGATCCCTGGTATAACAGGAATACATCTCCTAATCCATTATTCCTACCTCCATGCCATCGGAAGTCTGGTGTTCGAGATATACCGAATTCAATGCACAATTTCTCCAGGGCTGCTTTGTTATAGAGGTTATCCATTTGCTTGAAATGAGAGTTACCAGGTAAAGGAACTCCATGAGTACCACCAAGTTCACGTAGAATTCTTCGTATCGTGAAATAAACATGGAATCGTAGGAACCCTTGGACAACTGGTGGATACGTTTTGAAAATAGGATCGAACAATGACACTCCACATCCAGAAGTTGCACACCACGTTGCGAAATTCAATTGTTGAGGCCAATATTTGAAATCCGGACCATGTAACCAATGGTAGGACTCATTTGCTGTCATATGCTTTACGACGGTCTCCTTGAATATATTTGGAACGCCAGCTTTGAACTTCTTCGTTGAGGTGGCATATATCCATAGATTAGTGAGATCAATATCTTGTGCCAGTTCAGTAGAAGGAACTGCTGTAATAGGATATTTCGCACTCCTATCTAGGGTCAACGTAGATGGGAAACCTTTATGCACATCCCACAACGCATTATCGATGCGCTTTTGAATCGTAGTAGGTAACTTCGAGACGTCATTGCCGTAAACGACATAGCTAGAATCTCCATCTCGAAACCAAATACTCGTCGAATATTTACCTGGACCGTTCACTTCCGTAGAGGCATAGAACTTGTGAAGATCTGCATGTGGATATTTCTTCTTGAACTTCGCTAATAGATCTGCATTCAATGTTGCAACCTCTCTACTTTCCACATCTTTTCTATCTATCCGAGCTTGATTCTCTCTCCTAGCTTGATTCTCAGCCTTTGACCGTATATTAGCATTCGGTGTTGGGACCTCTTCCTCTTCGTCTTTCCCTCCGTAATGGTAACTGAAAAGACCTCCGGACCTCCTCATGTTGAAGCTATACGTATATATAGTTATACCTTTAACACATAAGATGGTTCTCTTATATGTCACCACAACATTGACCAACCATACTGTCTACTTCGACGACCCTATTCTTATACAGAACATTTCACTACTCGAGATCACTTTCGATAACAGTTGGTGGAACCTACCAGAGGAGGGCTCATTCAGGTGGAATGTCAATGGTGTGATGTTTCCACACGACCTTTCTGCAGGGGCTTACGATTTTAAGAGAATCATGAAGGTCTTAAAGCCTGCAAGTGATGCTGGTATCGTGGCATTCGAGGACGATCTCCCCATTGGGATCAAATCCATAATAGTTAAGGAACCAATCAAGGTCGATAAGAATTTCTACGCACTATTAGGTGTCAAAGGTGAAGAAAAAGAGAACAACGAGTTCCTACTAAAAGTTGGTACTTACTACGTTAAGATCAAAGATACCCGTACAGTGTATGTCCATTGTGATGCGGTGGATTCCGGTTCCTCACTTCTAGAGGGAAAACGATCGAAAGTCTTGGCTAGCATAGAGGTCCGAGGTCCTTGGCTTTCAAGGGCAACCTATACTATAACGAATCCCCAAACCCTGCAAGCTATAGGGACAATGCAAAACAGTCTTAGCCTTACGATTTTTGATGAGAGAGGCGACATGATAGACTTCCATGGTCGATCGATACGATACGTGTTGAAGCTAAACCTCTTATAAGTTATAAGATGGAAGGCGATTCGATTCAACCGTTTCCCTCAGCACCAAGTATCTATCCACAGATCGCTAGCGACGCTGGAAAGAACTTTAGACTGCAAACGATCCGAGACACGCTTTCGGACATCGAAGTTCAAGAAAGGCACTACGAAGGTGTGCGCAAGAAATATGCACGTTCTCAAGGAATAGTTCATGGCATCGCAGTGGTAACTGGAGGTCTATCTGTGATCTTATCTGGATCTGGATTGGGTGCAGCGTTGACTGGGGTTGGAATAGTGATTGGTCTACCACTTGGAGTTATTGGTGGACTATGTGGATTAATTTCAGCGTCTACGACCGTTGGAGCTAAGAAGTTAGGAATGAAGGTTTCTAAGCATGAAAGGACAACTATGTTGGCAAAGGCGAAAATCAATACGATTCGCGATCTAGTATCGAAGGCACTACGTGATGAAAACATATCCGACTCCGAATACAGTCTCATCCTGAACGAAGCGAATAAGTATGAGATCATGAGATCTGAAATTCGTCGCAAGGCTTCCATAGGTGAAAAAAGCATTCGAGCCGAACTCAAGCAAGAAGTGCAAAAGGAAATGCGAGAAAAACTTGGAATGTAAGAATCAACGTTTCCTATGAAAGGAACGAACATGGCTCTCACTTTCACTTTGCCAAGTCCTACTGCTAGTTAGCCCATACTTAGTGTAGATTGGTTCGAAGTGGGAATGGTAAGAAGACAACTCCTTGACAAAACGCTTGACCGCATTTCCAAATATGTCACATCGCTTAACGACATCCTTAAAAGACATAGACGATCCGGAGCGACGTAGCACCTCGTAACTTGCTCCAACGACTTTCGTCTTAAGCATTGATTTGGGGCCTATATTGTTTTCCATTGCCTTAGTAACGACCTCGTGGACTATTTGTTGAACGTCCCTAGGTACTCCTACAAGATCTAGTTGTAGGAAAGTCGTCGCAATGTGAGGAACTATGCGCTCAGCATCCAAGTCTACATCAATCTTATCGTCGTCACACAGAGAACGTATGAAGACCTCTCCATTATGGATGCCTTCGTTTCTTAGTTGCATGAAGCGAGCGACCTCACCTTTAGATCGGACGAATCCACATTGTATGCATGCATGGTAGAGTAGAGCAGCTAAAATATTTTTCTTAGCATCACTACGCTTGAGACAAACTTTCATTACTTGGGTGAATGCGTCGGCTACGATTTCTAACGCGTTCATAGGGAACGATAAATCATAACTTTGTTTGTAAATAGTGTCGTATGCTCGTAGTTCTTGTAGTAGCGTTTGTCGTTTCAGTTCTATGTCATCATCGCTTTGCTTTGGTTTTGCGCGGTCTAGATCACTTTGATACTGAAACCCGTCCGGACCTACTATATGCAGTCGAGTAGTAATAATGTCGATCTTAGTTTCTGTACATGGTTCAACCTCGGAAACAAGACCACATGTGGGACACACGAATTCCGTTCCTTGTACTTCCAAGGGACAGAGACAATCAGAACATGTTTCACTGGTGTTAATACGTTCCACTTGTGGTTTGATATTCAGGCTTCTACAAATTCCAGGACCAAACAATCTGACTAGCTCGTCCATGATACAACTATAGATGTCGTACGTTCAATAGAAAAAAAAAAGAAGAGGAATGAAGAGGGCCACGCAACGACCTTCTTCATTCTTCCTTTTTTCTTTTTTCGTGGCTATTCCTAAGCGTCCTTCTCGTTCCTCAAGGCAGCCAACACCTCGTTGAGCGCATGGTTGAGAGACTCTCCAAGACCTTCCACTGGTTCCAGCACTCTTGATTCAGCGGGCAATGCTACCTCCGGTTCCACCATGTTTGGCTCCTCCTTTCTTGGATCCTCTAGCTTCTTGCTGGACTTCTTAGCGCGTCTTATATAGACACCGGAAGACTTCACCTTGATGGTGAGACGGTCACATCCTGAGCAAAGCTCGTAATCAGTACGACATCCTTTACCGCACTTCGAGCATGGTACGTATGGGGCACAGCCTTTTGAGATTTGGTAGTTATGCTGGGAACAGAACTTCGTTGTCTTCGAAATCTTCTTTGGACATTTTGAGTCCTTCCCTCTCATCAACCAATCACAAGTTATTGCGGCGTCTACATTTGAGTTCTTCTTCGACATGTTCGATCTGTATGGTGTTAATGCGTACTAAGATAACAACGTAAGCTAGTATTGTGGAATAAAGAATATATACTAATACCATTTAGTGGTAATATACAGTATAATAATCATTCCTTTAACATATACTTCAAGTTTGGATTTCTTAGGTGCGCGAATATCTAGTGACACTTTGACTTCCTACGTGGCAGAATGAGCATCCATGTAGTTGCGTAGTACAACCCTTTCGTCCTCTGTGAGCTGGGAGTACTGCCACTTAACGAACCATTTAGCGGTATCAAGATGACCATTGTTACAGGCGTATTCTATAGCAAGATCAATGCATTCATACTCTAGGGTTATCTGAAAACGTCGCATGAGCCACTTAACGTTATTAAGATGACCATTCCTACTGGCACCTAATATAGCAAAACTGACGGCCTTATCCTCTTTGGTGAACTGGAAGTGCTTAATGAGCCACTTAGCGATACCAAGATGACCATACTCAAGGGCAGCGCGTAGAACGTGATTGGCGTGTTTATCCATCCTATCGAAACGTAAGTGCTTGATGAGCCACTTAACAGCATTAAGATCACCATATTCGCTGGCGTAGAGAAGAGAAAAGCTGTCGTCAATGGAGCTTGCGGAAATACCGAAAGTTCGAGCCAATTCGTCTCGATCGTCGTCACTATGAGTAGACCTCAAACCAAAGCATAGTGCTAGTTTACGGAACCTTTGGTCTACGTTTTTGTAGCGCGCGAGAGATGCAGCACCGTTTAGGCGTTTCGATGTCCTTGAGAGGCTTGCGAATGACCAAGGATCTGCATGCTCTACGATCTTAGTCAGAATTTCTAGAGGGAGGCACGATATATAATCCATAGTGGAAGAGATCGATATAACTATATGTAATTATATCTCTAATAGGATTATCAAGTTGGATTTTACGTACAAGAATGTCTAGGGACACTTTGAATGACCCTTAGTTACCCCATAGTAGTATAGTCGGCGTCAATTAAATACAACTTTTTCTTGTACAACAAAACTCAAAAGGTTGTGAATGTTATGGACGCCTTTTTTCTTGCACAAGGGGCGTTATGAAGTGGATTTCTGAATTCACTTTATGACGCCCCTTGTGCAAGAAAACAAGGCGTCCATAACATTCACAACCTTTTGAGTTTTGTTGTACAAGAAAAAGTGGTATTTAATTGACGCCGACTATACTACTTTCTGAGATCGTCTTAACGATTTGGCTTGAAGAGCTAACGGTTTGTGGAAAAGTTTTAACGAGAACGGAAACGTTTCTGATGACCCACCAGATCAATTAAACGCCGGTTCCTCTTGAAAAGCTAACGCTCTGCTCAAACGATTAAACGGCTACGGCTTGGTTGATCACGGCCTATATACATCACTCGCACAAGCACTGAGGCAACCAATGGAATGATTAATTTTAACTGCAGTAATGAAAGTGCTCTTCGTTCAAATCAGAGTTCAAGAAAGAAATAACTCATTCCAACTGTATATCGATGGCTTTTTAATTTAGTTCGACTTCGATCTCTGAATTCTCCTCACAGAACTCGCACGTTGTTGTAACAAAAAGTATGGCGCTTCCAATTTTCATTCTTAAAAATTCACCTGTAAGAATACAGCACTAGTTCACCTCTATACCTTGTTTTTTCTTAACTCCTCCGTTTTACTGCCACTCAGTATGTATTAAGTCCATTACTGCATGTACCTCTTTAGCACGCTGGCGGCCAAGCTAAATATGGCAATGTTCTATCACGTAATACAAACCATAGGTATCCCAATTCGAAGAGTGACCGTTTTTTTACAGTGAAAACGAAACTACTAAACTGCCGGAGGTGGAGTTTATTTGGATACAGGCCTGTGGCAATTCTTTGTGATTTATAATATCCGCGTGCACCAAGTTTCCATGTTTCCATAACAAAGCGTCCGGCCTTAAACAACAGCAAAATATTTATATCACACATTATTTTCACAAACTCGCAATATATTATAAATCCAAATAGTAATATGACAGCTTGGATAGAGGCTCTGCCAGCTAAAGAATGCAACTGGAACTGACAGGCTAACTGCTGAGGGTTTATCTTGTTGTTACCTGTAAAGACTCTCCAGGCTTGAGGTGACCTAGAAATGGAGACATCTGATGCACAGGAACTGACTCACCAAACAAATAGTTGGGAGAGCTCTCATCTTTACCAGGTTTCTGAGAATAGAAAGGCAATTTTACTCCATACAAAGTATAAAACATGTAAAACAGGATAGGGTACCTCATGCTATCCATCATAGAAACCTTATCATTGCTGATGTTTTCAGTGTCAGCCCTTTTGCACTGACATTGGGCTATTAGCCTAAAATATCATCAACATGAACAACCACAACAACAACAACCACAACAACAACAACCACAACAACAACATCAACAACCAACAACAAACATCATCAACAAGCACAACTCAATGACAATCAACAACTACAACATCAACAACCACAACAACAATCAACAAACATCAACCACAACGACATCAACAACAATCAACAACCACATCAACAACAATCAACAACCACATCAACAATATCATCAATAATATAATCAACATCATCAACCACAAACATCATCAACCACAAACATCATCAACAACAACAACATTATCATCATAAGCCAAAATAACATCATATTAACAGATGCCATACCCTCTTGTAATAGTTCCTAATTCTTGTGTTCATGCCGACAGCCATGACAAGTGACGGGTGCTCCTCACAGTACTCAAACAGCACCAGCTTGCCATCCATACCTGTCAGGTCACTAGGCATACGCATGAAGAACATCTCACCACCACCTGATGCTAGCCGCTCTTTCTCTCGCTCCTAAACAAACAATAAACTTCAATAATAATTGCACTTCAGTTCTACGGTAGAACACTTTTACAGCTGTTACATTTGAACCAGCCTTTTGGAGTAATGAACTGATTATTAAGCATAATATTATTAATATGAAAACACCTAGTAGATATCAGTATATTTACTCTGGATTTCTTCTTGATATGTTTCAGTAGTCCATACACTATGTGCCGGCCAGGTTTAGCAACTAGACCATGAGTAGGTTTCTTGAGTTGAGGCTTGTGGAAATGTCTGAGATCTTGAGGTGACATGTATGTTGGAAAGTATGGCCGTTGAAGTTCAATGGCAGGAAGTGAATGCTGTAAACAGAACAGGTCAATGTTATACGTATTGATCGTGAAATAATAGATAGATAGATACTTTTATTTACATAGGGAAATCCTTTCAGCTTAATACTGATATCAATAGCCCTAACAAAATAATAAAAGGAAACTAAAAGATTAGAAAAATACTAGAAAAAAGGACCATGTCAGATTTAAAAAAATAACTAATACTAAAAATGATTTAAAATATTCAAACGATGAAAGAACATACTAATGTTAAAAGATGATAATACTATACATGTAGATAATGCTGTCATTATTTACAGTCCCTTATTCCAACGATTAACAACTACACATCCATTATAAAAAAAACTATTTGCTGACTCCCTTCTAACACCAGGCAAGTGGAGTAAATTACTTTATCTATTGAAAGTAAAATAGTTATTAAAAACTAACATCATAATATCAGTAGAAACAGACACCAATGGTGAACTCGTGGATGGATTACTGTAGAATCCCATACATTTGTATAATTATAGGCCCCAGGCACTATCCATCAATATTATAGGCCCTAGGCACTATCCATCAATGTTATAGGCCCTAGGCACTATCCATCAATATTATAGGCCCCAGGCACTATCCATCAATATTATAGGCCCCAGGCACTATCCATCAATATTATAGGCCCCAGGCACTATCCATCAATATTATAGGCCCCAGGCACTATCCATCAATATTATAGGCCCCAGGCACTATCCATCAATATTATAGGCCCCAGGCACTATCCATCAATATTATAGGCCCTAGGCACTATCCATCAATATTATAGGCCCTAGGCACTATCCATCAATATTATAGGCCCTAGGCACTATCCATCAATATTATAGGCCCTAGGCACTATCCATCAATATCATAGGCCCTAGGCACTATCCATCAATATTATAGGCCCTAGGCACTACCCATCAATATTTTTGCTATTGCTAAGAGTAGAGCACTTTAATAGTGGCAATTAAAAATATTTTTCACATGGTTCGCTTTTCTTTGTTCACTCTGGGGAAGATATCTCATATTTTTACATCAATAAACCAGGGAAACCAGCTTTGTAATGATTTACAAAACGAGATAGTTGTTGTGTGCCAGGGTTTAAGCTAGAGCAATGAAATTGGGACATTATCCCTTAAAATTCAATGGCCGGGCTACAATGTCCCCCAAGATCAAAACTTCCCAATGTCATATGGCATTTCTGTGGCTCTTGTAATACTGATAAATTAGAGGCCTCAAACAGACATACATGTATACTTACTAGATTTATTCTATTAAATGATAGACTCTGGTCAGAGCCAATTATTGGACAAGACAGGGACAACATCACTATTTGTATTTGTATTGTATTTTATTGATTCGCCACTAATAAAATTTACAAAGTAAATAATACAAAGTAAAATATACAAAGGTTAGTGACGAGGAAGCCTAAAAAGAAACAATTAAGGGCTTATGTGAATTTAGGCTTCCTCTTAAAACTAACATCAAGTGGGTAGATATAACGAGTAACTATGACGACCTGACGTTTTTTTTTGCGTTTCATGTATTCTTACTAATAACTAATCATGATTAATATTTACGAAAGAGATAAGATTTTAAATTTACTTTGAAAAGAGAAAGAGAGGCGGAGTTAATAAGTTCATTATCAAGTGAATTAAATTACTTTGGACCTTGAAAGTATACAGAAAACTGCCTTATGTTGGTTTTGCATAAGGGAGTGCGAAAAGCTGGAGCATTTCTAGTGTTGTAAGTATGGACTTGATTATTTGTCAAAAACATGTTGTTGAATTTGATTGGCAAAATACCATTTTTGTAGGAGTACATAAATTGTCCTATCTGTAACAAAAGAATGTCATGGAATTTAAATATGTTTAGTTCTTTGAAAATAGGATCAGTGTGAGCATCAAATTTAGTCTTCATTAGGATTCTAATGACACATTTTTGTAGTAGTACTATACGACGAAGATTGGATGGGTAAGTAGAAGCCCAGACTAAATTACAAAGTTACAAAGTTACAGAGGTTACAAAGTTACAGAGGTTACAAAGTTACAGAGGTTACAAAGTTACAGAGGTTACAAAGTTACAGAGGTTACAAAGTTACAGAGGTTACAAAGTTACAGAGGTTACAAAGTTACAGAGGTTACAAAGTTACAGAGGTTACAAAGTTACAGAGGTTACAAAGTTACACGGGTTACAAAGTTACAGAGGTTACAAAGTTACGGGGTTTCAAAGTTACAGAGGTTACAAAGTTACAGAGGTTACAAAGTTACAGAGGTTACAATGTTACGAAGGTTACAAAGTTACAGAGGTTACAAAGTTACAGAGGTTACAAAGTTACAGAGGTTACAAAGTTACAGAGGTTACAAAGTTACAGAGGTTACAAAGTTACAGAGGTTACAAAGTTACAGAGGTTACAAAGTTACAGAGGTTACAAAGTTACAGAGGTTACAAAGTTACAGAGGTTACAAAGTTACAGAGGTTACAAAGTTACACGGGTTACAAAGTTACAGAGGTTACAAAGTTACGGGGTTTCAAAGTTACAGAGGTTACAAAGTTACAGAGGTTACAAAGTTACAGAGGTTACAATGTTACGAAGGTTACAAAGTTACAGAGGTTACAAAGTTACAGAGGTTACAAAGTTACAGAGGTTAAAGTTACAGAGGTTACAAAGTTACAGAAGTTACCTAAGTTACGGGGTTTCAAAGTTACAGAAGTTATAAAGTTACGGGGGTTACAAGGTTACTGAAGGTACAATGTTACGAAGGTTACAAAGTTACCGAAGTTACAAAGTTACAGTACTGGTCGAAGTTACGAAGTATTACAGAAGTTACAAAGTTACAGTAGTTGCCGAAGTCACAAGGTTACCAAAGTTACCAAGTTATGGGGATTACAAAGTTACCTAAGTTACGGGAGTTACCGAAGTTACCAAGTTACCGAAGTTGCCAAGTTAAGGGGGTTACTAAGTTACGGAAGTGAACAAGTTACGGGGGATATCGAAGTTACAGGAGTTACCAAGTTACGGGAGTTACCGAAGTTACCGAAGTTGCCAAGTTAAGGGGGTTACAAAGTTACAGAAGTTAACAAGTTACGGGGGATATCGAAGTTACCGGAGTTACCAAGTTACGGGAGTTACCGAAGTTACGGGAGTTACCGAAGTTACGGGAGTTACCGAAGTTAACGGAGTTACCGAGTTTAGGGTTTTCAATAACATTTGAAGTAAGTGGCAAAACTTGAAGAGTAGGCGGCGAGCATCGAGCGCCATTGCCGCAAATATCTAATTTTTGGGGAATTTTTCAATCAAAGTAGGCAGCGATTTCATGTAAAATACCCGGCGAGATTCGCTGGCTGTCGGCTTCTATTGAAAACCCTGCGAGTTACCGAAGTTACCAAGTGGTGCACTCCGGGGCCTGGAGAGAAGTGGTGCACATGAATTGGAGGGGAGGGGTGGTGCACCTCGAACGGAGTGCATTTAGCATTACCCGTGTTATAAGTAGAAGCGTATTCTTTTAAAGTGCCACTACGACAAAATTTGACCATTTCTTTTGCCACTTTTTTGTATTCCATAATAACAAACAGTGGCAGAAATATCCAAATCAGTGAAAAAAGTTTGCAAAGGGGCCAATTAGACCACACATTTTAAAGAGAGTTTACCATCAAAATCACGTCCGCCATTACGCGAATCCGTTCCCGTGGGCGAGGAATGCCTAGTCATTTTTTAGCGTATGTGACGTCATACACTTAACGCATCGTTCTCAAGTTGCTTCGAACCCACACATTTCTTCTTATATTGTCTACAAACTCACACTGCGAATTTTGCTGTGGTTTAGTAAATAACTACCTAAAATCTGCATCAGATTCTTCAGAACATAGTAATGTGTCTTTCTGTTTAAATTTATTGCCGGATGTTGATGATTTAGGGGGAAATAGAGCCGCTGGCGACCGAGTAGAAAGCTGGACGAATGAATAGTCGCTAAAATCGCTTGGGAAGTGGCCTGCTAGTAAGTAGTGCTAGCTAGCAGAGGTTTCTTATCTTTTTGGGGTAATTTTTTCCCAGGGTATTTTCCCTGGTTCGGCTTTCAGGTTGTGCTATTACTGGATCCGGGCTACAGGAAAAATTCAGCGGAGAAATCACTAAGGTAGTGATCAGCAGTTTATAATTAAGTCCTAAGTTTGTTCATTGTTTA